>CALYCR020001385.1:0-27776 GCA_944470395.2 Schistosoma turkestanicum
TTCGTAACACATGTCTAACTGATACATCTTATAATTTAGTAGACTATGTTTCATAGACAGAATAATACAGAGCGAACTTGTATGTGATATATGCTTACGTCACTTATTAGTTGGACATCGCGACTATGTAACAAGTGACACAAACTCACAAAAGCCAACGGAGCTTTTTGGGTCGGTGTCAAGGTCTCGTTAGACATTATCTCATTGAGGGTGATAAGCCTTCCAAGATAAGTTGATCGTTGGACACAGTCAACTGTTTCATTCACTATTATTAATTTAGACGCTGGCACAAACTAGTTTTGAATCAACATTTTGCACTTAAAGTAAGGGAAACTTGTCACTCAAAGCTTTCTGCAGATCATACTTTTTTAGCATCTTCATCAATTAGCACTATATATCATCTGAGTACTCCAGGTTGATAAATGAGTTTTCAGAAAGGAGATCAATCTCCGGAAAAATATATTTCTAACAGAATATCTTTGTACACTAACACAAGTGGTCAGATGAGAGCAATCCAATTGGGTAGATCTCACTCGGACGTTGATATCACATTGTTTATTTTCACTCCATCTGTTCATTGATTTGTTTCAAATCTTAAATAATTTAAATTCAATTCAAATGGAGACAATTTAATGGTGTTTTAGACATATCATAATAATTTTAAAACAGTAATGTATCAATCACAAAGTATTTCAATAAATTTTAATTCTTGTCATATATAACACTATGATACACACTTTTTTTTCTTTCTTGATTTTATTATTTCTAATAGTTTATTATTATTATTATTTTTGATTATTTCATTTGTAAAAAAAAAACAAACTTCTCTAGATATTAGGTATACCTCAACATTATGGTTTATTTTATGCTATGGGTTTAGCATTAACTATGGAAGGACTAATGAGTGCATGTTATCATATGTGCCCGAATTTTTCTAATTTCCAATTTGGTAAGTCAACTAAAATACAATTATATGGTTATTTTTATTTTAGTAAATAAACTTCTTTTTTGCAGTTATACATCTTAAAAATATCTTTATTTTTCTATTAAGCTTTAACTTACATACTTTTTCTATGGTCTACTAATATTGTGGTGCGAGCTACTTTTAAGTAGTATATGACGTGAGTGTCAACGTAATGTCTGGCAGCAGAAAATGGGGGAAGATCATGAAAGGAAGAGTTAGAACACAATGGAATTTGTACGAAACGCATGAATAGTAGTGACAATGGATTGATGTTTTGCAGAGGAACAGTCCAGTTCGATATGATGGACTGGTATTTTGCAAATGAACGATTTACGATATGGTTTTCCGATTTTACTGAGTAACTCTGTAATTTTCGTTAAATACAATCCGGTGCCCCACCTGTGTTCTCGTTCACTACAATATGTGTGCACGCTTATAGCCATTAATAAATAAGTGCAATCTATAACAGTCGACCTTATCATGCCCATGGAGCTGACAACAACTAACAACAGCAGTTTCCTTTTCTGAACTGAAAAGAACAAATGACCATTAACTTATAAAAATTTCATTTGAACGATTAAAACTTCTCGTATACAAAATATAGTAGTAATACAATACAACGAATATTTTAAGGAATTTTTTTTTCAACCGAAATTCTTTTCATAGTTTAAAAAGCTCATTGTTGAAGTATCGACAATTCTTCCTGAAATGCCCAACTATACCTCATATATTTCTAACCAACAAGCCTAAATATCTACTGTCATTTTTACCGAAAGCGTTTATTTTTTAAAATCTTCTGCCAACAGAATGGTGTTTAGTTTCAATGACATGATATACTTGTTGTCTTAATTTATAACCTTTTAAAATATTATCTTGTTATCTTGTTTTTTTTTTCAACAGATTTATTTTTATTTAATTTTATCATTTTTATTTTCAGATACTGCTTACATGTATATACTTGCTATGTTAATAATGTTAAAAATTTATCAAACACGACATCCGGATGTGAATGCATCAGCTCATTCAGCATATATGGTTATGGCTGTAGTGATTTTTCTAGGTGTTCTTGGTGTTGTAAGTTTCACTTGATTGTTATCATAGTAATGTCTGTTTTTTTTAAATATAATTAAATGGTTCATGAATTCTTGACAGTCAGTTAGTCAGTCAGTCAACAACAACATAGAACTTCGTACGTACATACATCAGTTCAAGTTTCCATACCACATTAGCACAGAGATGCAATTGTCACTTCGAATCCCATAGTAGGTAGACGTAGTAGAAGTGTTAGCAGTAATCGGACAGATTAGGGTTCGACGATATTAGTCAAGATTAGTAGTAGCAGTAGTCAGGGTTGACATTCTGTAGTAAGTTTGATCAGTAATTTTTGGCATATATACTTCTTGATCTAATGTCGTAACGTAAACTGTAGGTATGAGTTCATTGAATATCTAAATCATGGCTAGGAATAAAAAATATAAACGCAGTGTTTTAGTTTATAAAGCGTCTCTGCTTGAAACGAGCTGACGTATTTCAAACAAGATAAAATATACATGCATTTGCTCAGAATTGATTGACTCAATAGGTTTGTCTAAGTCACAAACTCTTTCACCTGAAGAAAAATTGTATTCTGGTTGAGAATAGAGGACCAGTATATTAATTAAATCTAACTTGCTTGGAACGACCCAGTCTTGCTCGCTTTGTTATAAACCTAAATGTTTTACCAACTCCCAATCACGCCATATTGTTTCCAAGAGATCCAAGTTCCTGTTTCAATTTTATCGTGCATGTGTTGATGCCATTACAGTTAAAGTGTGTCAATACACCTATCAATGAATTAAAATATGAGTACATCTAAAAAACGAATTACTCAGATTGAAACGCAATTCAACTGTAGCTCAAATTATTGCCTATTTTTACCTAAAAAATCTAATCACACAATATAAAGAAAAATAATCCAGTCATCGGTTTTGGGATGGTAGAAACAAATGATTCAAAGATATTTCAGTAATAGATTTCCATTTGCTAACCAAAGGATGCATTTACCGCTCAGCAGTTTGCTCCGTCCTTTCTGGGTGTGAAATATGGCCAGTAAGAATAGAGCATATTCATAGGTTACAACTATTCGATCATCTGTGTCTTCGAAGCATTGCTTGTATATCCTGAGACCACCGAGTAAGCATTGCTGGTGTTAGGAAACGAGTACTAGGTAGGAATGGCAAATCAATTGATAAAGTATTCAATCTTCGTCAGTTGAGGTGGTTGAGGTATGTGTTACGAATGCCTAACCGCCGACTGCCTTGACGAGCTACATTCTGTGGTGTAGGAGTAGATTGAAATAAAGCTAGGGGCGGCCAAACCAAAACATGGCACAAATCCATAAAGTCACTGACAAGTGGACTGAGCCATGTTACTGGGTCTTTACTGTCAAGTTGGAGTCCACGAGACAATCTGGTATGGCAACTTGAACTAGTGTACGTACGAATGAAGTTCTACGTTGTAGCTGACTGATTGACTTTTTAAATTAAATACAAGAAATTATCAATGATAAAAGTTTAAATTTAATAATTAAGCATAAATTTCAATTTCATGTCAATCTGTTTAAGGTTGATTAAGATAAACAAGAAAAATTTAGCGATATTTGTTTCATTTAGTTCAAAAAAGCATAACTTTTATGAGTGATTTTCAACGACTCAACACAAGTTTAAATGAAATGTGATAGTGAGTTGAATAATTTTTCACCTTTTAACTTTATTTAGTTCAGTGAAAGTATAAGAGTTTATACATTGAGATGGTGGGGAAAATTTTTATCGCAGGTGGATGATTGTTACGGTGTTTCGTTCTCTGAGCTGGATGTTTTGGTTTTGGGGCTTTCATTTTTATTCTGAACATCATCATCAGCACAAACGTCAGATAGAACAAGTGAAGTATTCGAATTTCTCCACGTTTGACCCGTAGCTTGTTCTGTTAACCTCGATCTTGATTGGTTGCTGTTGACCTTAAATCTGTCGCTGTTCACACCTTTGTTTTGATTGTACCCCCCTTTTGATCTGTTTCTATGTCATCTATGATATCATAGGCGGGTCAAACGTGAAGAAATTCGAATACTTCACTTCTTCTATCTGAAGTTTGTGCTGATGATGTTGTTCAGTGTAAGAACAATGAAAGCTCCACAACTAAAACATCTAACTCAGAGAATGAAACACCACAACAGTTTATACATTGATTTTAATCAAATGTAATTTATTAGTATTCACATTATGAATGGAGAATTGATGAGACATTTTAAATGTATAATTCTTGCAAAATAATTTGAAGGACTGACTAATGAAGACTATGGATTAGTACACATTCGTTTCTCCTCTTATCTATTAACCATTTTAGCTGTTTATAACTAACTATACTGCCTGTTTAAATAATGCCATCATAAAATATGACACATATTTCAAATTCATAATTTTTAGCTCATAAACATTAATTATTGTTGTTGAAAAATGAATTGTTTTTGTTTTCAACTAGACTTACTGTTTATTGTTCAACAGTTATTCATGTTGAACATTACCCCTCTGTGATTTAGAACTTTGTCATTGGCTAGTTCAGTGATTGTGTACACGTGATTATTAACAGTTTGTAAGTAATAATTTTGTATTCAATAGAAGGATAAGTGCAAACTGAAGATCAATAAGTGAATGTACAAGTGTCTATTTGCAGTTAAATTAAGGTTTTTGTATTTGCTAAGAAGTGAGTGGAAGCTTTGGTTCATACGCAGCCTTGCTCTGATCATTTTGTCTTCTTTGAATTTGTCAGTAGATTAAATCTTTTCATCAATTGTCAATCATCCTATTAACATTCTGTTAACAATTTTGATGATCCAAATGTATCCTCATTTATTATTGCCCGAAAATTCTCCTTAACACACAACAACTTAATCATTTGCTGATAACTAACTTGAAAGTTGTTTTCTGTACGTGATGTGAATTGTGACACACAGAGCTAATAAAATACTAACTCATCAGTTACATCCTAAATGAAAATAATATTTGGTCTTCAAACAATCAACACTGAAAAGTATTAACGATTAGACAACAACAAGAAGTTGACACTTTTCTCACTCCCAAATATGATTGTAGGTTTAACTCTCTGTCCAGTGTTATGATGAGTGCATAACAGTATGAAACAAGATCATTATGACATGGTTTTATATGGGACAGTAATAATAATCTTGTAATTTTAATTATTACCAACATCTAATACACTGTGATATATATATATCAAGTAATTAGTCTATAACCATGAAATTTGTCTGTATGTGTTTATGTGTGCAAGAAAATTTCATTATCTCTATTCTTTTGTAATTCTTTTTTTTTCAGTTATATGGAAATGAGATTTTCTGGATTATATTCACTGTCTTCTTTTTAATCATGAGTGTTATATTAACTGTTGAGATTTATTATATGGGTCAATGGAATATTGGTAAGTTGAATCTATAGTCTTTTATATATGTATATATGTTTATATATATATAGGCCGCCGACTAGCATTCTGCAATCTGTATTTTCCTGGACCTTCCTTCCTAATTCTGCCCAATTGTTGTTCTTTCTTCTGATGTTTGTCTCCGTTTCTCGGTGTAATGTGTACTTTGGTCTTCCTCTTCTCCCTTGGCCTTTAGGATTTCAAGCGAGAGATTGTTTTGTGACGCAGTTGGATGCTTTCCTCGATGTATGTCCTATCCTTTTCCAGCGCTTCTTTGTGATTCCTTGTTCTGATGGAATCTGATTTGTTCTGTCCCAAATTGAAATTATCATATCAGCACAACAATTTAAAACTATCAAGATGAATGCTAGATTAGTAGAATGAATAATTGTATTTGTAGAAAGAGAAAAGATTCAATTCAAATGATATAATTCGTACAGAAAAAGTAAATTAGTATAATGATAAATTTTATAGAATAATTTTAGAATTTGGGATCGCTAGCAAAACACAGCCAATGTATCTATACAATTGTTATCGATTCTAAGCTATATCTTCTAACCTCTGATTACAATATAAATGTGTAACTCAACCAGGTACTCCATGTCTGTCAGTACGCTTTTAGATGACCAGGTGCATACTTCATGAACTAATGCTTCTTTAATTGGCTGTCTCTAGCCTTCTTCGGAATTATTCCTACATAATTAGATATTACCGATTGTGTTATATCTGTAACAATGTTTAGTATCATTTACTAGATTCATCGATCACAAACCTAGTTATTATGTCCTTACTCCACTATCCCAATGGCATTTTGGGTTTTAATCTATCGGCCCTAAGTTTCCACTAATAAGTTTTACTGTGAATCAAACTGAGGATAATCATAACCCCTACTAGTTCATTAATTTCCAGTTTAGTGTCTCAAAGTCTGACTCCGATTTGGACGAAAAGTTAAATGTACTATTAAACAAATTTTTCCTTCAATTTCCGTATACCATTCTTAAGGGAACCACGTTTGTACGAAAGCGTTGATCAAAAGTCTAATACGGTTTATTTTGAATGAATTTCTTTCCATACAGTCGCGTTAGTAGACAAACAATAAAGGGAATCGTAAAAGCGTAGTAAAACGGAGAAGGCGAGTGAGCCAACTCAATCGATGAGCTATAAATAGTTATTTATAGTCAGACAAAAAGTAGGCTAGAAATGTGTTTAGTGAAATAAGCAGTGCACACACACATCGTAAATCAACCAAGATTGTAGGCGAATAAATTGACCAAGTCGAGAGACATGTGAATGGCTAGGACAAACCATCGTTTGATTGTTATCATACAGATGTTTTTAAGAAGAATACTATATTCGTATTATAACAGCTCCCCAACTAAGGCTTGATTTCCGTCCATTGAAATTGATAGGCTTGAAAACAAGTGTTGATAGACTGACTAACACACCTAATTTTTACTTATTATCTGTTTGTAACGAACTTTATTGAAGATCTTTGTTAAATTTGATATATCGTTCGCTCTGATAACTGTTATCAGATGACTTTCAACAATGTTGTATAAATATCTCAGTTGACAACCGCTTATTATCGTGTCGTATAGATCATAGAACTACAAACATAAAAAGCAAATATAAAAACAGACATGCGAATGCTGAGGTCCGAGTAAATGGGATGTACACATATATTTAGGAAAGTTAGTGAGTCATTGAATAATTAGTCAAGCAACTAACATTAATACTAGTAAGAAGAATATATACACGTAGTCTGTAACTAGTGATCAAACATGCTAATGCCAATGCGAACAAAGATATAGGTAAATTTTTACAATTCGAATAAGATTGCCTGTTGGACAAGTGAATTAAAAGGCTTGACCGAATTAATTAATTGCAAACAAACTGAAGTGTAGTTAAGGTGCTATCTCTTAAGTTTGAAACGTTCTAAATGATCAATCAAAAAGTCTTATGATCATGTCTCTACGTATAAGGATATGAATTTAACATATCTATTTGAAAAAGACGCCTTTGAAACAACTGTAGACGAAATGCAGTACAATTACTGTAGTATTTGAATTAATTGTTTACTCATGAACGAATTTTGATCGAGAGAACTAACTACCTATTTTCTTTTTCAAAGGATTAATGTTCACAGCTAATGATACAAAATATTCATTTAACATGTGTATAACCTTTAAAATAATAACAAGGAATAAAAACGAAGGTTACAAATTAGCTTCAATACAATTGAAAAACAAAACCACGATGAACAAAAATGTATAAATCTCAGCATATTAAATGATACACACACACATTATGTAACAAATCTCCTAGTAAAACCCGTTAAATATTGTAAAACAATCACTGAATCAAACACCCTACAGAACAATTGATTTTTGTGAAATAGATTTGTCAAAAATATACAAATTGGTTGACTAACTACGTAATAAGTGGTGAAAAATATCATGTTTCTATTATCCTTCAAAACGCTAATCAAGTTGTAATGTTAGCTGCTAATATTTAAGTGACTTGATACCATAATATACAATGTTTTCGTGTTAGCATGGTGAAGTGTTAGTTTTATGTATGACAGAAAAGAAAACATTCTTTAAATCTACTAATTGTAAAATTCTTACTATTGTGCTTTAATTCATACTCAGTTTCCGCATACAAACTTCTAAACATGAATAATTAGTGAAGTTGTACGAATAAGCAACCATATATGTTTACCCGTATGATGATTGTTTTTGATTTTATCACGTTGTGTAATTTGTCCATTACCTATTTTTTTTTAAACACATATATTTTTTTTCTTTTGTTTCTATTTTTCTACAAGATTTATGCCTTCCAAGACGTATTTATTATTTAATTCGTACCGATGGAATTGGTTGTTTTCGTCCAACTTATTTAGAGCGTATGCTTCTTTTACTTATTGCTAATCTAGTTAATTTCACCTTGTAAGTTTTTGAATAAAAACTGGTGTGTTTGTAAATTTTTTTTATTTCGCGCTACAAAGCGCTTTCCAATTTTTTAAAAAAAACTTCATGTTGTGTTGCGTGATCGTAGACATGTGTTTTACGATCCTATTCAGTCTCGACGTACACTTTGTTTTGTATATCAAACTCCACTATACAAGCCAAGAAACTGAAATGAGTAGAGAGACTTAGTTACCAGATTGAATTACAATGTATGCAAGTCATCTTCTAATCCAAACAGGAACATGTAGGCTGAAACCTTGACTAGGTTTCCAACGGAATTTCTCCATACGGTTGTTTCTTTTAGAATGCATGTGATATGTCTATACTCTTCCAACTTATCAAGGCAATCAACAGAAATGCCTTAATTCATCCTACTTGATCTTATTTCAATACAGTCCACTTTCCATCCCATCTTGGAAAATACTAATACTCTGGCTTAATCGAAGCTATAAACAGTTAGACATGCTGGATTCATCTGACTGAACTAGTCAAACTGGTTCATTACTAAACTATCTTGAACTGGTTACCACACCAATACAACTTGGTCTATCCCTTTTATAATTGACAAGAAAAAAACTAAATTCAACATGTTATTTGGTTAATACTGTAGTGAAGGAAAACACAGGTGACGGCAACCGAATTGTATTTATCGCAAATTACAGAGTTACTCAGTAAAATAGGAAAACCAACTATATCGTAAACGGTTAATTTGCAAATCTTCAATCCATCATCAATCCATTGTCTGACATTTCACTTATTCATGCATTTCATACAAATTCCATTGTGTTCTAACTCTTCCTTTCTTCTTGATCTTCCCCTATCTTCTGCTGCCAGACATTACGTTTACACTCACGTCATATACTACTTATAAGTAGCGCGCACCACACTACTACTATTTGATGAATGGCAAATCAATCGCATTAATTATCATTTTGTTTTCTTAGAAATATTTTTATTTTAATCAATTTATTATATGACTGACTGACTGACTACAGATTATTAGAAAAACATTTTAACTGTTTTTCATTTTTATTGCAACTGCTCATTTTCACTTTGTGTTTGTTATTCTAACACATCATCCATCTTATGATTATGTTTTTGTTGTGTTGAGACGACTTAATTGATCAAATCATGGTGACATTTAATTTTTGTGTATCAATATTTTGAAATTATTAAAATCTTAATTTTCCATGTGAAATCAATCATATAAGTTGCTATTTGATTTTGGCACTGCAGTTCCATTGAAAATTGTAACATTCAATCAGATATAGGCATATCCATATGATGAGTTTGAATATGATAAGATTTGCATTATATTTTATGGATTTAACTGCTGTTTTTAAAGTGACAACATTAGAAAACTGTTTACCATGTTATATATTTCAATGTTCGCTTGGAACTTTGTTAAGAGTTCTCAAACTATTTTCAATCCATTTCATCCAACGTCTCCAACCACTGTTTGGAGTTATCACTCAAGACTTATCTGAGGAGTCTTATCAGTACTGATGGCCTGGTGACTGACGAAATCTCAGCTCGGATACAGAAGGCTCAATTGGCTTTTGCCAACCTGCATCACTTATGGCGCAGGGGAGATATTCGCTTGTTAACCAAAGGACGAGTGTACTGCGAAGCAGTTCGCTCTGTCCTACTATACGGAGGCGAAACATTGCCGTTAAGAGTAGAAGATATTCGTAGGTTACTATTCTTCGATCATAGGTTTATCCGAAGCATTGCTCGTGTATCCTGGGACTACCGAGTAAGCAATGCTATCGTTAGGAAACGAGTTCTACGTGAGGATGGCAAATCAATAGATAAAGTGGTGAAACTTCATCACTTGCGGTGGTTGGGACATGTGTTACATATGTCTAACCACCGACTGCCTCGACGAGCTATGTTTTGTAGTGTAAGAGTAGATTGGAAGAAAGCTAGGGGCGGCCAAACCAAGACATGGCAGAAATCCATGAAGTCACTGACAAGTGGACTGAGTCATGTTGGCAGATGTAGGCTATCTGGTTGTGGTCCGCTAGACGATAATCACCAATGGTTAGGGACCTTAAACGACATGGCTCAAAATCGTTTGCAATGGCGCAGGTACATCCACTCTTTTTGATTCCACGCTTTTTAATTCTAACCTTCTGAATTCCCCATAATCTCTATCTTTCTCCTTCTAAATTTATCTCACTGAATTATACTTTTCGAAACATATCTTCGCTCCCTAATCTTCTCCATTGTTGCTAACAATTCTACTATCGCTATCACTCTTGGATTTGAACTGACAGTTACATCTCTGTGCTGACCGTGGTATGGCAACCTAAACTGATGTACTTATGTACGAAGTTGTGCGTTGTATCTGTCTGTCTGTCTGTCTGTCTGTTATCACTCAAACGCCAACCTTTCTCAGACTGGCAGTCAATAAATAAATTTATGAAATGATTCTATATCATCATTGAACTTTAATTCCTTGACATTCAACTATAGTCAATCACTTAATGAGCTTATTATTTCTTAAAACTGAAAAAAACTCATCATTCTGAATTGAGTCCTAAAAAAGACATGCTGTCATTGTATATTTTATTTATTATCACATCATTGTACTTCGGAATTTTCACTCTACAAACTGGAAAAGATTGAATCATACAAACTTACTTGCCCTACTCAATTTATAATGATCTAAATGAATATTAGGAAGAGGTGACTTGTTGATTAATACACTTAGCTTTTAACTAGTAGAGATTGTAGCATTAAACGCCAATCTATCAACTGCACTTCTGACACTACCTACTTATCAAATGAATTAAATTCAAAATACAAGTAACGTTCCTACTAAAACCGTCTGTACTAGATATCTGGGCACTGTGTTAACCTTGGACACTACATTATCAGGTGAAACTTTGTATTTACTCAAAATTCAGTCGCTGAGACTTCCACGAATATCATTTTCCGCTTTAATATTGTCTTCAATTAAATTCTTTGGTTTTAATGTAATATATAGTTGTATTTTTTTTTTAACTGATGCCACTTAACCTTTTGAAAATAATAACAGTAGTCAATAAACATTGAAATTTGTACGAAAATAAGTTCATTGAATCAAACCTGTTTTGAAAATAAACAAACATGTAAACATTCAATTGCGCATCAAATTATAGAAACAAAATGATACTAAACAGTGAAAGTTACGTCATGCAGTGAGACAAAGTGTTTGAATAATCTAAGCCTCATTACAACAATAGTGAACAAACAGGCATGGGGATGAAGATGAAAACTTGATTGGTTTACTGATTTTTCCCTAAAATATAATGAAATCGTCGAAACTTTTGAATTTCAGGCCTTTTTTTTGTCACTAGAATCTCCATTAGAGATGTGCAATACGATTATTGACTGTGAAACAAAACAAAAAGTGGATACTCCACAGGTAGTTAGTTAGTTAGTTATACAGTTGTATATTTTTGTAATAATCCATAATTTGATGTACAAATTTCAATATGTACTATATATATATATGTTGCTCTCCTTTTTTTTTAAAATTTATTTTGTAACTTACAGAGCCGGTTATGGCATAGTCAAACGACCAAGAGATTTTTCTACTTTTTTATTGTCGATTTTTATGATCAATTTATTGATGTACACATTTTTCTATGTGATTATGAAAGTAAGTAAAGTGTAATGAAGTGTAGCATCAAATTTTGCGTAAAGTGTACTCTTTTTTTAGTCAAGTTTATTTTCCATTATCTATTGAACATTGGTGCATTGCTTTGTTTAAAAAAAAAAGTCAAAGATTATGAGTTGTATTTGTTCTCGTAGAAGTCAAGAACTTAAGACCTTTAAGAAGTGAGTAGACTATTAACTGAAACAATATTTCATGTATTAGTAAACTGACTTTCACCGATACTATCGTGATTTTTTTGCGATTAAATATAAATAAATGGATTTAAGAAAAAAATTATAACGAATTTAGAAACTTGGAATTTGTGGGAGAACAAAGCATGAAAGCATTTACGCCATCGCAGACTATTTTTAGCTGTCATTCAAAGTCTCTAACCATTGGTTGCGATTATAAAGCGAACCCTAACTAGGTAGTCTGCATCTCTAACCATGGTTCAGTTCAAATGTCAATTACTTTATGGATAAGTTCCATCTTTTGGCTTGGCCGCCTCTAGCTCTCTTCTAGTCTTCTGTATCGAACAACGTAGCTCGTCGAAGTAGTCGGTTGGACATGTGTTACGCATACCTAAAACACCTTAGTTGATTGAAGATATACTACACCTACCTAAAATTCTATTCTCAACCAATGGATTGCCTACTCGATGGTTCCTGAATGCAAATGTAGTACTTCTAAGACACATTTAATCGAATACTAGTAGCCTACAAATATCCTCTCTCCTTAATGACCATGCTTCATAACCAAAAAGTAGAACAGAGCGAACTTCTGTGCAATAAACTCATCCATTAATCGGTTGACAGATATCTCATCTTCACAAGTGACACAATTCGGCAAAAACAAATCTAGCGTCTATTTGTGCCGACTTTTCGTCAGGCACCTGGCATTCAAGACTGATGAGACTCTCAAGATAAGTTAATCGATCAATACACTCGTGTCTTTTTACTCTTGACTTTCAACGTATTCACCACCCTTCAATTTAAAACGTTTACATTAGTGTTGATAAGCACGTTCACATCATTTATCATTATACAGGACAAATATCTCATGACTTCATTCTAATGTGTTTAGCTCTATTTTTTTCTTTGAAAGTTGAGTACATCTGCTTCATCTAATCTTTCACAAACCACATAATTCAACGATAATATAACAAATTCCTACAATCTACGTATTTATGATTATTATTTTTCTTAAATCTTTGATTACAATGTTTTCATTGTTTCATAACACTCGCCATTCTTAACATGACTAACTTCCTCGAATGTATCTTTGTTTTATTTAACTAAGCAATCGAAGTATATTTTTTTAATCGAACAGAATTTTCTAATTACGTAAATTATTCTACTACATTCCAGTTTGTATATATACGTATATATATATATATATTTTTTATACACGTAATTCAAAACACACATCCTGAATGATAATATTTTATAGTGTTATACAGTTACTCTATCATTACAACAGGTACTCATACATCTCCTCACATTTACACACAACACTTGTTTGTATTTGTTATCAAAACTATCACAGAACTTTGATCTTTGGTCACAACATCCTAGCTTCATTGATCTCATGGTAATTGATTTTAAGAATGGTCTTACAAAATGGAATTGCATTTTGATTGTGCGCATTTATACACATTCAATCCAAACGATATATAATACATGCAGTGTATCATGCATGATATTGTTTGTTTGTTTTTTTTACTGTAGAGATGGATAGCATTTCGGTTGTTTGTTTGTTTGATAAAATCATGCATAATTTCAAATGCACCTAATCAGTAGTTGTAGGCTGTGCTTATTTTTTTGTTGTTTTTTTTAAAAAGAAAAGATCAAATGAACTGAACTGAATGGCACAATCAATGTCAGTTTAAATGTCTATTGTTATTGTACTAGAACAATTTTAAGTTTTATTCATTGAAGGGAAATTTTTAAAAAAAAAAATAACGAATCAACTATCATAGTTATTTATTTAGAAATTTTCTCTGTTTCAATGTTATCGTATATGATTTCATTTAGTTGCATAGTTGATGTTATTGATATAATGTTAGCATAGGGGTACATTTAATAAAGGGAGATCTAACTGTTATTGGTCGATGATATACGCCAGTAAATGTACATTCACTTGGTGATATAATAACTATAAAGTTTAGTTTAGTTTCTTGATGATTGATTCAATGCCTTTTTGTGTTGTGACTTATCTTGAGAGTTTCATTAGTGCAGTTGACCTGATGACTGACGAAATCTCACCATGGATACAGAAGGCCAACCTGTGTCACTTATTTCATAGTTTATGTCAGTTTACTGACCAAAGGATGAGTGTATTGCGCAGCAGTTGATGTGGTTGGTACATGTGTTACGAATGCGCAAACACTGACTGCCTCGACGAGCTATATTCTGTGGTGTAGGAGTAGGTTGGAAGAAAGCTATGGGCGGCCCAACCAAAACATGTCACAAATCCATGAAGTCACTGACAACTGAACTAAGTCATGTTGGTAGATGTAGACTACCTGGTTGGGGCCCGGGAGATGATAGTAATCGATGGTTGGAGAATCTGAATGGTATGGCTCAAAATCGTTTGCATAGGCGCAGGTACATACATTCTTTGTGTTCTCTCAAATTCTAACCCTTTGAATTCCTCGTCACATTTGTTTTTTTTCTTTTTAAGTTTATTTCACTAAATTCCACTTCTTGAATAATATCTTCGACCACTAATCTCCTCCATTACCACTAATACGTGTATTACCTCTACTGCTACGGGATTTGAAGTGACAATTCATCTCAGTGCTTATGTGGTATGGCAACTTGTACTGATGTGTACCTACGTACAAAGTTCTAAGTTGTAACCGACTGATGTAATGTGTATTTCATGTCCTCTGGTTTAGATAAATTTTCACTGATTGATGAGATATGATTTTATTGTAACAACTAACTTTATTGACCTTAAGTGGTCTGATTGGTTGATTAACAGAGACATTTATCTAATCTATAATGACGTCAGTCAAATCTAAATCACTGTCATTATTGGTTTTTCGATTGTCCAGTCAATAGAAAATTAATCAATTCTAATTAACTCACTTATCTTCAGCTATAAAAAAAGCTACTATTTTACTGAATTGACCATCTAAAACCTTGAAGTCTCTTTGTTTTTTGTTTTTAACAATAATCCACATTTGTTCACTCTAAGTCTTCAAACTCACTGATAGTGAAAATATTTGTCATATTTTTAAGTTATTTATTTTTGTAATTCATAGTTAACTAAACCAGTTCTTACTTGTTAATATTTCTGAATTATGGTTGTTTAAGTACTTGTCTTCGGCTATTTAAACATCATAATTGCTTTACTCTATACAGTATTTAAAGAGTTTTTATTCAGTTGGAATGTACAATCATTAGTATCGGTGTAATAACGGATTATGAGTCTCATAAAACCAATGTGTAGGCTTAGTATTAGTCGGAGTTATGATTTCTCTTAACTATTCCTACTTTTATTTAATTACTGCAAAAGTTTCAAAGGATACTACTACACAGACTCGTATAAGTCATTCCTGTTAGAGTAATTGAAATTTGTCACAAATTATTTGTTCAGGAAAAACATTCAAGCGATCCCTTATTTTATCGAATTCAGTTTGAATTTAACTATAATAAACAGTGTATATGATATAAAAAGATGACACATTTTGATTAAAGCTCTGTTCAGAAATGATGACCATGACCATTTTGATCGCTTAATTGAGGATCCAACAGTCAACTTTTTCGGAAGAAAGCCTATTTTTCTCTTTAACCTAATTCATTATTCCTATAAACAAACCTAATTTTATGGTCTTGATATCTTTAAAACATATACCTCTTCCTGGTTGCTTTGGAAGTAGTTTACGTAATTTAACTGAAAGAATTCATTTCATTCAATACTCTGAAGTATGATTTATAGTGAAATTGATTGATTTAAAAAGAATCCACTACACTGCAGTCTATTACTATTTCGTTAATAATATGTATTATTTTCAATTATGAGATGGTGAAGAAAATTTGTAGTTCAGGTGACTGACTGAATGATTATGATGGGCTTTCGTTCTTTGAGCTAGATGCTCATATCAATACATGCGGATGATTGTAGACATACATTCGATTGAAAAAATGTTCAAGTAATGGATAGAAGAAGAACAAAGAACACCAGAGTTCTTAGAAGCTTTGTCACTCGGCAATCAACAGCCACGTTGGCATTAATCCAATTTACTGACCAATCAGAAAAATCATAGACAATCATAGGATCAAGAAACAGCTCAAAGGGGGATTCAATCAAAATAAAGATGTAGACAACAGGTTAAACGTCAATAATACTCACTCAATATTCGAGATCAACAGGACAAGCTACGAAGCATACATGGAGAAATTCGAATACTTCACTTGTTCTATCTGAAGTTTGTGCTGATGATGCTGTTCAGAAGAAGAACAATGAACGCTCCGCAACTAAATCATCTTGCTTAGAGAACATAAACTCTATCATATTTACAGTTATATTATAGAACATAATTTTTAATGGGTGTATACTTGTTTTTCTCTAAATTATTGTCTTATTTTTTTTCTTTTCAAGTTAAGACATCGTGAACGCTTTCAGATGTTATCATTAGTGTATATTTCACTAGCTTGCGTGTCTTGGGGTTGTGCAATTTATTTTTATTTAACTCGAACAACCACATGGGAAGTAAGTGAATTATTGGTTTGTTTATTGATTTTTTTTCTACCATATAGTACACAACTTTTACATACAAAGTAAAATTTATCTTTTGAAATCATCAATCAATCATTGTTAGACCACAATTAGAAACCAAGAATCACTGGACGGCCATTTCGTCTTGGTATGAGACTCATCAGCACTGCGCATCCACGACTCCTGCACCTTTCAGGATTCGAACCCAGGAACTTCAGTCTTGCGCACGGACGCCTGATTTCTCGACTACTGGGCTGACATCCAACGGTATCAATGTCTAACTCTGATTGATCTAGAGATTTTGCGCGACCTCACCCATTTATCTTTGATACCTACTGCCTACAGCCGACAGGGTTGAACTCCACTGGTCCACTCCACTCCACGTCTTCTCACTAGAACTCCGAGAATTTCCTCACGAAGCTAGTCACTAGTGAGCACATTTTACGATTTTCATGCATGAATATGACAGTTAAAATTTCGGTGAAAAAAAGAGCTCATTAACATAAATTGAAGTACACTTTTTAAATAGTTGGTCTTCTATATAATGAACCAAAGAGATCAATTATTTTACATTACTGTTAGAGAAGAACGGATCATTTGACTCCAAGAGGCCAAAAATGAAAAAAAAACCCAACTGAATCAAGCATTCAATGAAGTTGTAGCAATTCATAACGATGTATACATGAAGTTCCACGAAATACCGATATCTTGACTTAACTCTCCGAAACTCTGCCTATAAGTAATCAATTCTTTTTGAGTGAAGATGTTCTCATTTCGATTGATAACTATTTACTACTGTAAAATATCATTTCTCAGCAATAAAAATATGAACAGAATCAAAGAAAACTAGGCACAAATAAAGTTACAAATCACGAGCCAGATTACATCGACTGAATATTTCATACAAACAATACCATTGAAACTTATACACATTTCATATTATCGAATATTTATCAATCAAATAATGTAATCTCAAAGTCACCAATTAGAAAGTTCTATTTAAATAAGGCGTTATTTTCTCTAACCAATTAACTCCAAGTTGATGAGATTAAGAATCAATATTACTATTGTTGCAGATAACTGATTTTGAGTATCATGTATAGATTTTTTCCATACACACACACACCCTCACACAAATACATGCCGAGATATAGAGAGAGTTTAATCGACTAAATAATTAATCCAACGTAAAAAAAAGATGAGGTTTTCACATTTGATTTGAACTACATGTTGAACACATTCATTTTCAATCCCTTTGAATCATATTTCAATTATCTCTCGTTTCCAAAACAAATCGAACAGTTCGAGTTAGGGGATATATGCTACAAATTCTTATAGAAAATAATGTTAGTTCACAGTTGATTGTTAACACAAATAAGCTACAGAAAAATTCACTCTGTATAATTTCAATATATTCAAGTTGTTAACTGTTTTGGGGCAGAGTTTTGGAGGTTTGCGTTTTTGCACATTTGAAATCATCAATCAATCATTGTTAGACCACCATTAGAAACCTGGAAGCACTGGACGGCCGTTTCGTCCTGGTATGGGACTCATCAGTGGCAGTGCGCATCCACGACTCCTGCTCCCCGCAGGATTCGAACCCGGGACCTTTGGCATTGTAGGCGAACGCCCATACCAGGAAGAAACGGCCGTCCAGTGCTTCCAGGTTTCTAATGGTGGTCTAACAATGATTGATTGTTAACTGTTATCAAATTTATTGTCTTGTTAATAGTAGTCTAGTACAGTAAATATTCTCGATAAAGGAGCATATTATGTATATTAGCACAGTAGATTTCGAATAACAATCTTATCATCAATATTATTGTTAAGAATATTTATTTATGAAAAAATTCAAACGGTCGACTAGACAAATAAATATAAGTTACACATAAATATAAGGTAGGCGAAAAAACTAAGATCAATAAAGGTGTGACATGAAAAACAATCTGTAATTCATTATGCTTGGATAACAGATCGATATTATCAGGGTAGATTTTAGGTAAGGAGAATCTTATTTTTTGAATAAATGTATAGGGGTTGAATTTCTGTATGACCACAACTTCAGTAAACCATAGTATATGCCTCAGACAACTTTTGTTGTGTAAAACCATAAAGGTTGAGTTAGTATCGATGTTATGACCTTTCTTAACTAATATGATTAGCATTATAGGGAGATGGATAAATTATCATTTGCTCTCATTCGGTCATTTGATTTTATGCGTTTTTGTAACCATTTCAGTTGCATGTTTAGAGAATTCTAACTGACAAATCATCATTGTTCCTTGTTCGGTGTGTCAGTCGCACATGCAGATGCGAACTGTGTGATTTGACTCAATCGTGCATATTCCGTTTAGGTTTATCGTGATGAATTTCATATTATTTCTCATATTCTCTTTATTAGCTTAGTTTTCGCTTACCTTCCATTTGTTTAGTCGACCGTTTATTTTTTTTCATTGACAAATGTTCTAAATATTTGATAGAAATCTTTTTCAATAATTTACTGGTTACACTTACTCAATAATTGTATACTGATTCTACAGACTTCAATTTTCCTACACTGATGATGTCGCTCAAAGCTTAATGCATACATAACATTTCACATGGTTTTATTAGTTGAAATACACTGAATTATAGACGATTTTTCATATATTTTTATTTAGCATTTACTACACCGAACTTGAGTATAATTGAGTTGATTATACACTAGACGTTTCTGTGACTAAAAACTTTGTCATCGTCAAAGTTCTCTAATATTTTGGATAAATATTTTCATTGGCTGTTTGACTATACGACTTTTCGATATATATAAGAATTTTCAATATCAAGACGAAATCAATGTTTATATATTTGTTTTAGTCGTCCACTCTGATAAAAAAAAAAAGCACAGCATGTTTCTTTTTAACTTATCATTAGTATTAAAAGCTTTCGGATCGATATTATGGTGAAATTTCCAACAGTCTCTAACCATCGATTACTATCATCTCGCGGGCCTCTGTCTATCAACATGGCTCAGTGGTACTAGTAGTAGTAGTAAGAGAAAGAGCAACTTACAAACTTTACATAAAAAAACCAAAAAAGCTTCAAGTTATTCTCTCTCCTTTTTTGTATTTCACTACAGTAATTTTAGATGTGTATTAAAGTTAACAACGAGTAAAATATACGAAGACAGATATAAAAAACTCATAAAATATGTAATTTAATATAGTGAATGTATTTTGACTTATTTTAATCAGTTTCGCATTAGAAATGAATAAATTGTTATGTAACATTTAAATAAATAATAATACTTCGTCAATTATGTACTACAAACTATCAGTTAAGTAACTAGTATGTGAGCGAGCAATCAAGAAGAATAAATAAGTAGGCAAATACACACATAACCTAATGCACAATATTTCAAGCTCGTCACTAGGTATGCTTGGAACTATTACAGGTTCACCTTAGTCGATAAACGAGAACGAGACAATGAACCAGAGTCCAGGTAGGCTACTCTGATCCGTTGATTAAAAAGATTAACGAAGAAGTCTTGATATAGCGTAGAAAGTATATTCTACTAACACCTAGCAAGCACACAAATCGCGCTCATTTATACATCATAGAAACGTCCTTGGGACAGTTAAGAAAATAGCACACTAAAATACACAGTAGCCAATCACAGCCATGGATTCTTCTGGTGGGAAATAAAACCTCAAGGTCAACTGATCAGCCCATGCTGGCAAACGTGAAATCCAAAATAAGGCATTTATCAAGCGAGTTCTTTGGGTCTAACGTCCCCAGCACAATCATGTGAACGTGATGGTTAATAGTATGGAATACATAGATTAGCTTTTTATAGTTGACAAAACCACTTTACCCTAACCAAATGAATTCCTTTTTTAATGTTAAACTAAGTTGAACATGTTGTACAAGGTGGATAAGATTACTATATTGTCATTATTATCTAGTGTTAATCAGATCTATTTTCCAAATTAATTGAAACATCCTTGATTTTTCTTTCTTTTTTTAAAAAAAAAAATATACGAAACTGTAATCTAATTGATTTCAGGTAACTCCTGCTCGTTCTCGTGCACTTAATCGACCCTGTGTTTTATTGGATTTCTATGATGCACATGATGTTTGGCACTTTTTATCGTCAATATCTATGTTCTTTTCATTTATGGTAAATTGTTTCAACACTACTGTTGAATGTTTTTTGCTATTGTTGATTCTGTTTTATGTTTTGTTTTTTTTTATTCTCCATAAATATATATTTTCATGATTTGGGTTAGCGTTTGAGTCATCCACATTGATGTTTAAGACTGATAATTGATCAGTCACAGTTCTATCACATCCATGGGAAGTTCCAAATATCGAACATGTACGAATAATGGATGCATCCGATTGAATCCATTTCATCCAAAATGTACGACCATAGATCGGAGTTATCGCTGGGACCTTTTTTCAAAGTAACAGTCAATGAAGCCGTAGACTGGTGCTACATAATGGTCTGGCTTACACTAGCCTTTTATTGTTCTGTTCATACTCCAACCAACATTGCACATCCAAATACATGATTGTTAAGCATACTTAGCATGTGCTCTGACCAGCTCAATTGATGAAATTTCGTAACCTCATCATCCAGTTTACCACCATTGTATAGTACCCTATATAGTTGCTTCAACGACACATAACCAAATACTTCAACTACTTTTCATAGCTACGAAATGATACAGAGTAGATTGTTATACATGGTTTACTATTTTTTTTATCTGTTGGATGAAAAACTCACTTACGCCAAAATTAATTCACGTTTAAAAAAAAATCAACTGAGTTTTCTCAATTAGTGCTGAGATTTTCATCAGACAGCATCTCACCAGGGATGGTAATAAGTGAAGCAATGAACATGCACACTTACTTTACTCCTTATCATTAATTCAAATGTTGACACAGAGACACTTGTCTTAGTTGTGGAGCTTTCATTGTTCTTACACTGAACAACATCATCAGCACAAACTTCAGATAGAAGTGAAGCATTCGAAGTTTGTGCTGATGATGTTGTTCAGTAGAAGAACAATGAAAGCTCCACAACCAAAACATCCAGCTCAAAGAACCAAACACCACCACTACCACAATCATCCACTTGAGCTACAAATCTTCTCCAACACCTATCTTAAAATGTCACGTTAAGCTTAGAGAAAAAGAATCGTATCCCAAACATTCCCTTATTATTACTCGAGGAGATCAGATGACTTTATTTCATTATAGCATAATACTTGTTATTCAATTCAACATATATTAACATTGCGACGATCTAAACTATCTTATTGTTTTCTCTTTAAATCTAGTTACTCATGTACTTGGATGATGATCTATCGAAACGGCCAAGAAATCAAATTTTCGTGTTTTGATCATTAAATAATAATAATAATAATAATAATTAACTATTACAAATAAAATATCAAGATGATTATCGATTGCATAGATATGATTATGAAAAGCAACTAACTATTTCACATTTTGTAAACATTATTGTGATTGATGATGATGATGATGATGATGATTATATGTGTGTGTAATCAGGCAATTTCTATTGTCAGTAATTGCTTTATTATTTATTACATAATTTATCCTCATTGATCCATCGTTTTTGTATTGATTTTTCTTCAGTTTTTTTCTTATTTGTTCATCTTCTGTGTTTTGTTTTGTTTTTTGTCAGACTGTTTTCATCTTCTGTGTTTATTTGCTAATTCTATTTCTTTTTTCTTTTTTTTATTTAAAAATCTGATTCAAACTTAATTTGTATAGGATTCATTGAATTGATGAAATAAACGAGTCAATTTGTGAGCATAAGTTTTTGTAGAAATAGTTGTTAGTGTTCAAGCAATTAATCAGCCTAAAAGAAGTCAGTACTGTTTACTTTTAAAATAATTCTATGTTGGTTATGATTGATTTATTGATTGTAAGCAGTCGACATGAAAGAATCTTTTATCTAGATTTCATACTATTGGATGTTCTTCACTAAGGTAATATGCGTTTTTTTTTAAAGAGAACGGATGTTTATTTAATGATTCGAATATTCAATCGATGATCGCCTAAAAATTGTATTCAGTGCAACAGTTGGTTATTTGGTCAAAATCTTAATCATAAATAGCTTCAAACATCGATAACGAGTATTAAACAGTGACGAGTTGTCGCCAAAGTGTTGGCTCAATGTTTGAACTGTCTCAGAAAATAAACGATCTTGTAGGTTCAAAGGCAGGATCAAATTGCAGTACTTGTCCAGCTCACTTGCATCCAACTTTCGAAGTAGCAGCCGAACCTTCCAAGCGTCATCTTGATTGGCAAAATCAAATTTAAATAAATCGTCATAACGCCGGAACCACATGTCAAAAGTAACATTTGCATCAGGATCATAATGAAATTCAGTTATGCTATTTGCGATGCCGTCGACCGATGGAGCTATGGTTGCATTAGATGAGCTGGGCTGTGTTGAAGGGGAAATATTCATGTCTGTCAACATCTGGATCAGTTTCAGCTGCTACTCAAGTAATAATTTAAGTTTAGCAGGATCGATGTTTCCAAAACCACCGTCGCCAATTGTTATGTTCGTCACTAGGTACGCTTGAAGCTATTACGGGTTCACCTTAGTCGATAAACGCGAACGAGACAATTACCAGCGTCCAGGTTGGCTACCTTGATCCGAAAACGGCAAAACAGAAGTCTTGATAAGCATAGAAAGTATATTCTACAAACACCCAGCAAGCACAATGCAATCAAGCACACAACTCTCGTTTATCTATGCATCATAGAAACGTCCTTAGGACAGTCACAAAAATAGCACACTAAAATACACAGCAGCCAATCACAGTTATGGACTTTCTTGGTGGGAAATGAAATCTCAAGGTCAACTGATCAGCCCATGCTCGCAAACGTGATATCCGAAATAAGGCATTTATCAAGCGAGTTCTCTCTCTCTCTCTGAACATTTCAAAGTGTAGAATTGTTAATCTAGCAAAAAACGTAACAGCTTATCTTAACTGTTGCACCTATTGCAATCGGTTTAATGAAGTCTAAGACTGATATATACGGAAAATTGTTGAAGGTGATATATTTTCAAAAAGTTCCTTTGTTTATAAAACATATAAGGTACACAATTTTATGAGTTATGGAAATGACTTTTTATCAATATCAACTATTGAAAATCACATGGAAATAACATGAGAATTCATATCAATAATATATATGTTCAAGTTGACATTAGAATATATGAAATGTGGTTACCAGTAGAATCCAGGTTGCGCGTTTCATCCTACTTAGGATTCGCCAGCTGAATAGATCTACATCTGAGAGTAAGTGTGCTCTTCGAGACTCAAACTTAGTACCATTCTCCTCAAGTGCCAACGCGTTATCTAGCCAGCGACTAAACGGACTCTTTAACTAAGTGGATAACGGGTTGGTGTCCTAAGCTAACGGTATTATATTCGAGTACCTATGTGTACACTAACTCTCGAATGTGGATACTTTTAACTGATGAGTCCCAACCAGGAAGAAACGCGCGTTCTGGATTATACTGGTAGCCAAATTCTGCACGAAATTGTGTCATAATGACACAGGATACCTATTTACCAACCAAGACTGATAGAATTTCAGTCAAAATATCAACAATGTGACAAATGAAACCGCTACAAAAAGTTATGAATAGCTTCAACTATCCATGTTATTCCATAGAATATAACGCATTGTTTTCGTATTGATGTAATAGATGTCGAATGTTTCTCACTTAGAGTAATAATACATCAACTTAAGTGTTAATAAAATAACTACTACTGAAAATATGGCTTCAGTAAGTAAGTAATCGACGTGGATAATATGTGACAAATATATTCAAGTGGTTGATTCATGGTTTCAAAAATGTGTAACTTAACAATCTTCCCAACCCCGTAATGCAAATTACCTGTGCTCACTAGTGACTAGCTTCGTGAGGAATCTTCTCTGAGTTCTAGTGGGAAGACGTGACCAGTGAAGTTCAACCTGTTCGGGTGTAAACAGTAACTAATACCGAAGACTGTGTATGAGGTTAGACATCAACACCGTTAGATACCTGCTCAGTGGTCCGAAGGTTAGGCGTTCGCACACAATACCGAAGGTCCCGGGTTCGAATCCTGCGAGGTGCAGGAGTCGTGGATGCGCACTGCTGAGGAGTCCCATACCAGGAAGAAACGGCCGTCCAGTGCTTCCAGGTTTCTAATGGTGGTCTAACATTGATCGATTCATGGTTTCAAAAATGTGTAACTTAACAATCTTCACAACCCCGTAATGCAAATATATTCCATTTGATTTATTTGAATATTTGTTATTATCTGAACGAATAGTTTGACAGGTATTAGGCACTGAGTTTATGGAAGATTTTGTTTATATAAACATTAAATTTGAAACTCATTCATTAAAAATTTAAACGATTTTTCTAGGTATTGTGTTTAGAATTCGTCATGGTAGTGAGTTTTTCACACATAGTTGACCCTTATTTTACAAAATTAAACTTTTCAATATGATTGGATAATCTTTTAGTGTTGATTTGTTCTTTTAAATGTTATGTTTTATTTCATAATGCTGGTCACTACCCTAACAAAACATTGAAATTATTAAAATCTCAATTTGCTAAAATAATATCCAATATAATCCTGATAACATTCTATTTATATTCTAAAAGATTATTCAGTTTATACTAAATAAAATCGGTATAACTGAAAAGTTTTGTTTAAATTACTTCTCTTGAGTGAGTCATAAGGCATATTAGTAGGTCCGTTGTGTGCATTATTGAAATTGTAATAACTGTACGTTTTTTGTTTTTTTAATCATCATCACGGTTGATTGAGTATACTCTTCATACTTCCATTTTTAATCTGTAAATTTATACCACTGTTTCGAGTTTGGTTGTCCGTTGTGCCCATTTGAAATACACTTCTCCATCGTTGTATTATTTCAATTATTGCTGGTTTCTTGGGACTAAACTGAAAGAATACTCGTGGATAAGCGGACCATATAATCTATTTCAACTTTTTAATTAAATATTCGATAGACACACTGAGTATATATATAGTTGATTCATGCGTCTCAACTATGAAATGGTAGATAATTAAAAGCTTTCTTGAATTTACAGTAATAAGGGATCAAAGAAAATTCGTTAGTTGTGTTTACTGAAGATTGATCTCAGTTCAGATACTGTTAAGAGCCAAGAAGCATTAGATGGCTGTTTTATCCTAGTGCAGGACACCTGACCGGCTATCGAACCCAAGATTTTAGGTCTCGTAGCGAATGCTTAATCATTATAAACAATTGACCAGTGTCCGACAATACAAGTATAATCGACTAACGATATAGCACGACGATCATTCAAACGCATGATTAACAACTGTTTCACTCCAGAAATACGTTTGAACTGCTTCAATCATATCTTTTCACAAGGATTTCAGGAACATCATGAAGGAAATCTCTAACCAGAACTAATTACTATGATTAAGTTGATGGAATTTAATGTATGAGTTGCATTCGTCACAGAATAATCACTGGTTTTTCTTGGTACCCACAATAAATTGCATGTTCATATAGGTCATTTTATCAATAAATTGATAGGTACAAACATAACCTAATCCTTGATAACTTACATCTCTCCTAGTGATGACTATAACTTAACATATCACATCAAATTATTGAAATATCTAATTCTTTAGAAATTCGTTTGTTTAGTAATCACCCTAACATATTTTGAAAAAAAAAATATTTGCAATTTTCCGACTGTGAGCATAGTTTTATAAGTAAACAAGGATCACACCACACAAATCCAACAAAAAGAATATTACAATCAAGACAAGGCATGTAGGTATTTATTACGAAAACAAAATCGTAAGATAACGTTTTTCTACAAGTATCAACATGAACAAAATAAGCTCCATTCATTTGACGTATCATGTTTAATTTTGATTGCATGCGACCTGGATAAATCGATCTTCATTTAAACTTATCAGTTTATATTTAAGGATGGACAGCAGTGGATCAACTGGGAAGAGATAAATGAATACTGATGTTTTTAAGATACTGAGAGGTTTATACTGTAACGCTCCGTGTGTTTTATTTTCAACTAATCCACTATGTCTCTAAAGGTATTCGCTTGCTTGTAAGACCACACGCTTAATGATTGAAACAGGAATATTTGAATAGTTAGTCACCATAAAACCCAGCTTTTAAGTACTATCTCAAGACATCCACGCGGATCTACCTGGGAATGAACTCCAAGTCTCTACGTATCACAGTCAACATGAAACTATCAAAACTTTTGAGTTGTTATATAAGGTCATATTCCCTAGAGAATTACTTATTGCTTCCTAATTACTTGTATTCTAAAGGATATTTTCACTGAATGATAACTTAATTCTCACTGCCGAGCTTCACTATCTTTAGTGGTAGTTTACTGGAATTGATTACAAATTTCCTATTTCAGAATTCAACTTCAAGAACATGTTCGTTGCCTATGAAAAAATAACTGTTTTAAAGATTCGTGATATGTTCATCATGCACCCTCTGTGAGACGTGACAAAGCCAATATTTCATGTACCCTATGCCACACGAGCGTCAGAAAGTAAGTAATAATCAGATAATGAATATTGCAGTGCTCAAGCCATATCACAAGAATTGTCTGCTCCAAAGTAGATTGTGTTAAGTTAATTGCTGTCATTTGGTGCACAGTCAAGTGTTCGTGTAACTTAACAGTACTGTCACACTCTATCTGCCGAAACTTAATATCAACCTCAAGTTTCTTGAGGACGAGTTGGCAAAAGCCAGCCGAGAATTCGTTACACACTAGACAACTGGGACTGATGAGACTCCCAAAATAAGTGAAACGACACACTGAACTAGTTCAGGTGCCGATGTAAACCAATCCTGGAGTAATATTTTGCAGTTTGCGGTAGAAAACCACATCCTGAACATGCACTGTTGCTTCAGGTGGTCAGAAGACTGCATTTTT
>CALYCR020001386.1:0-10016 GCA_944470395.2 Schistosoma turkestanicum
GTACTTATCTTTACAATTTCTTCTGTGTGTATTATTAGTCTATGACAAATTTGATCAATATTCCAGGTTTTATATAGCGTATTCATAACGGACTTTAAATTTGTTCTGTCACTTGGAAATTTCACTTTCTTGATACTAACCGCGTTAACAATATAGTATAGTCTTATCCCTCATATGAGAGACCACTTAGAAGTGGCTGAATGAGGTTAATTGATGAACATCAGAAATTTATTAAAAGACTAATGTATATAATCAGTCAAGAAATAGATTCATTTTTCTAAGAGAAGTGAATGAAATCTAGAACATAGTACATCATATAACATATACCACATTCCGAATTGACCATAACAAACTAGTCTGATTATCAATATAAAATTATCCTACATGTTATCCAGCACTGAAGAGTCCGCGCGCAAGATCGAAGGTCATGGGTTCGATTCTTGTGAGTATAGCAGGAGTCGTGGATGCGTAGAAGAAACCGTCATGTTTCAGTGCTTCCAGGTTTGTAATGATGTGATATGCTTGAAACTATTACAAGTTCACCTTAGTCGGTAAACGAAAGAGAAGACAAATCATCCAGTCACACGATAGGCTACTGTAATCTGAGTGTCCCAAGGACCCACTAAGTAAAGGAGGAAGTCTTGATAAGTCGTAGAAACTGTAACTCACAAGGACCCAGAAAATACAAGGTCGACAAGCACACAAATTGAGCCTATTTATACATGACAGAAACGTTCTTGTGAGAGTCACAAAAATAGCGTACTAAAACAATCTACCAACCAATAACACTCAAAGATTTTGCGAGTGGGAAATTTAATCTTAAGGTCAACCAAGCAACTTATCCGTGAGAACATTAGAAAAATCCAAAATTAGGACCTTTTTCAAGTGTGTTTCGAGGATCCAACATCCCCCAACATGTTGGTCTAACAACGATGACTCACTATTCGTAATTCTACTGTAAAAATCAATAGTTTTCATAATTCCATAACGGGAGAAAATGATTCTTTAGAAACCTGTAAGCACTGAAAGACGGTCGTTTCTTCCTGGTATGGGGGACTCATCAGTGGCAGTGCGCATCCACGACTCCAGCACCTCACAGGATTCGAACCTGGGACCTTCGATCTTGCGCGAGAACGCCTAACCTTCATATGTGTAAAAACCATAATCTCCATAACTCTAATTATTAAAAAAAATAATTCTTTTTATTGCTTTCAAAATTTTTTTTAAATTCCAGGTTGCATCAAGAGATAAACGATTTTTTTCAAGACAATCCAGTAACACTAGTAAATCATCATTTGTGTCAGGTACTTCGATTACATCAGTGAATTCAACAAATCAACGAAAATTAACTACAGCTACCATTAATTTCCCTATTCCATTATTACGTGTACTTGAAAGTAGTCATCAAGATATTCGAATGGATTTTGACAATGACACTGCCACTACTACTAACAATCATAATATTGATAATCATCAGTCATCCGGAAAACATTCAAGGCATGAAAAACAAAATAGCCTTTTAGTACCTTTAATTGATCGTAATGAAAATGGTTTTCAATATTCATCATCTACTACAGCGACTGCGACTACTACTACTACTACTACTCATTTAAAGACAATCAGTAGTCATAATAATCATAATGAAAAAAATTATGCATTACATGAACGTAGTAATAGTATTTCATTGTTACCAGCAACAAGCCCAACCCCTACATCGCCAACCTCAACATCGCCTACAACAGGAACGAATTTAAAATTATCCTCCACGATGATGAATAATATACCAAAACGTCGTAAAAGTACCAATGATCTATTCACCGCGCTGTTTCCATCACGTAGTCAACATGATTTGGCATTGAATCGTACAAATGAAGATTCAATTTTATTACAAGTTCTCCGTAGACAACATAAAAAAACACTGCGTATATTAATCATCCTATTGTTGGTATTCATCGTATGTCGTGCGCCTAGATCATTGATTTTAATTATACAATGGTTACAAGAGACATGTTTACAAAAGAAACAATCATTACGACAGTTGGATGTGTATATTTGGTGGTTACAGTATACTAGTATCTTTGCTTATTCTAGTGCAATTTTTGATACGATTGTTTATGGATTTTGGGGTAATCGAATTTATCGATTGTATATGAAAAATTTATTCTCAACACATTGTGCCTTGCAAAAATATTGTTGTTTTGGTTGTGATTGAAAGAAAATACGATCTCACTGTTGTATATGTGTGTATATAAATATGAATTATGATGACAGAGACCACGGATCAACTGATGCAGTGTGTGTGTGTGTTTATCTTGAGTATAATTCTGTATGTCGATGTTGGTATATTGGCCTTCACTGACAGACATCCTGATCAATCAGTTGCCTCTCTTTTCCAGTTATACCTTTCCCTGAATTACATATACATATATATACATATATCTTTGAAAATATTCACGATTATCAATGACTTCATTGGTATTTTTTGAAGCGTTTTACCCAAAGTACCCGCAACATTCTATGTCATTTATACTTCTGATACTACTAACAATAATAATATTAGTAGTATTAACAGTAATACTACAAGCCAGAAAATAAAACATTTAAACATTTGTATTGAATTAATAAATACACATATATCTGAAAAAAACATTATTTCTTTTCTGTTTTGTTTAATAAAATTAAACGGTTAGTGCGTTCACGCACAATGCCGAAGGTCCTGGGTTCGAATCCTGCGGGGTGCAGGAGTCGTTAATACGCATTGCCACTGATGAGTAGTCCCATACTAGGACGAAACGGCCGTCCAGTGCTTCCAGGTTTCTAATAGTGTCGGTCTAACATTGGTCGATTCATGGTTTCAAAAATGTGTAACTTAACAATCTTCACAACCCCGTAATGCAAATATATATATATACATATGTATATTGGTTGGTTGAATCTGTTCAAATGTTGTACTCTTTTATCGTCTTGTTTTGTAATTTTACCCTTACGGAATTATGAAGATTGTGAATCAGTCATTGTCAAACCAGTATTAGAAACTTGTAAGCACTGGAAGATGGCCGTTTCGTTCTGGTATGGGACTACTCATCAGTGGTAATGCGTATTCATTACTCCTGCTATACTCGCAGGATTCGAACTCAGGACTTCCGGTCTTACGCGCGCGAACACCTAACCTGTTGACTATTGAGTCGGCATCCAAAGGTGTTAGTGTAAGTCACCTGAGTGTAACTTCAGCCTTTGATTGGTTTGCGTTTAGCCAGGAGGTGCTTTGTGTGCTGAGGGGGGTGGTGTGTGAGGAGCAGTATGTGTGAGATTATCTGGAAGAAGGAAGAACATGATAGAAAGACTAGTCGACGACTCAGTAAGTAGATGAAATGATGCACTTACATGCAATAGAGGAATAAATAGACAGCAATCAGAAATAAAACCAGTGTTGGGTCACGTTAGGATATTCATCCAATATCCTAAGAGAATTATTGGTCAATTCCTATTGGTCAATTTTATGGTCGTCCTAGATATCAGTGTCACGTGCTCCAATGTTGTTTCTTATTGGTTGTCCTGACTATCAATGTCACTTCAAATGTTGCTTCCTATTAGTCGTCTTAACTGTCAATGTCACAGAATTCGATGCTGTTTCCTAGTCGACCAAAATGTATAAATACGCATTATTTGTAACGTTTTATGACCACAACCAGGACCAGGGCTTGGTCCCGGATCCCTAGTCCGGGATCCTGATTCTCTTCTGCGCTAGGACCTCGTACTTTCTGAATGCTTGTAGAATTCAGGTTCTACTTCATATCAAGTCTTGTCTTATTTTCACTCAATATGGGGGTTGGGATTATTGGATTAGAGTAGCATGTCCTGTCGCCGGATCCTCGATCCTCGCTCTCGTTTTTCCGAATAGGTAAACTCGTAATAGTTCAAGTACATCAAGTTGACGTGTTTACATGCAGGCATAACAGGTCAAGACAAACTGATAAACGAAACTAGGAGTTGGAAGAGTAAGGTTTCGAATGCATTACATGAGTACGTTTTAAATTGACCGCTTAATTGTTGAAGTCAATTTTTTTAAACCAATCAACAAAAAAAAGTTTGTGCAATAGAACGGATTATAAATGGGTTTGAGTTTAGGAGGTTTAAGAGAAATTTACAATCACTTGATTAAATTAATCTGTAGTGTGCTGATTTACTGCGTGTTCTTAAGCTCGGTAATTAGCTCATCCAGACAATCGTTACTAACTAGCGTCTGACAGTTTATAAATCAGAAGGTGAACTCGTAGTGTTGAATACGTTTATTTGGGACACACACAAAGCAAAGCGGAGAAGCAGTGAATAAAACGAATGAAGCAACGTGAATTGGAGAAAGGCTAATGAGCCAACTCCCTGAGATAGAGCGTGACTAAGAATATATAGTCAGACAAATATAAGACAAATATGCAACAAGCGAAATAGGCACACATGAATAAAAGCGACGAATAGTTGACAAGGTCAAATGACAAGTGGGAGACACGTTATGTGAGCTCCTCATACAAACCAGACAATAATAAGAACGAATGGTACATATAAATTGTTACCAAATTGCTTGGTTAAACAAATTAATCGAAAGGGCCTAACCAAATTAAATGTAAGCGAAATGGAACATTATATGTGGAGGCACTACAAATCCACCGATAGAGTATGTTACATACCTCAGATATATATGCTATTTCTTGTCCAATCACATACATTTATCATTTTGCACATTTTTGATTGGCTCAATATATATCAACTTTCATGTTGACCATTCACAAGAACAATTGTTGTTCAAAGTCAGCCATAAAAATTCATGTAAAATTTGAATAGATGGATGACGAACCAATATGAAACGAGTTCATTTTGATAGTTATTTGAAGTACAATCAAACTATCGTGCTGATTATTACTAGTGTTATGAGTGATTTTCACGAAGAAATCATAATAAAAGTATGTTACAAAGAGTTCAACTGTAGTGAAAGAGAACACAGGTGAGGGCAACCGAATTGTACTTATCTCAGATTACAGAGTTAATTGGTAAAGTAGAAAAACCATATCGTAAATCGTTAATTTGCAAAATACCAATCTATCATATCGAACTGGACTGTTCCTGTTGCAAACAACATCAATCCATTGTCTGACATTTCACTATTCATGTGTTTCATACAAATTCCATTGTGATCCCACTCTTCCTTTCTTGATCTTCACCCATCTTCTGCTGCCAGACATTACGTTTACACTCGCGTCATATACTACTTATAAGTAGCGCGCACCACACAACCATATTAGATGTGAAACAGTTATCTATTTCAAGTAATGAAAGATTGTCTTTTGATATTGTAGATTTATTGAAGACATGTATGCATAATATTAGATGTGAAGCCTATGAGACTGATACCATGAGATTCAATCAGTCAGACGCAACGTAGAACTTCGTACGTAAGTACATCAGTTCATGTTGCCATTACCACATCAGCACAGAGAGATCGAATTGTCAATTCAAATCCAATAGTAGAAAAGGTAGTAAATGTATTAGAAGTAATTGGAGAGGTTAGGATTAGAAGATAATATTCAAGAAGTATGAGTCAGTGAGAAAAGTTTAGAAAGTCAAAAGTAGAGGTGTTGAACAATCCAGAAGATTAGGATTTGAGAGAACACAAAGAGTGGATGCACCAGGGGCCATTGCGAACGATTTTGAGCCATTTCATTCAAGGTCTGTAACCATCGATTAATTATTACTGCAATAACCTCTACTAATCTCGGGTTTAGCCTGAACTGATGTATTGTACATACTAAGTTCCACTATACAACTGACTCATATGTAGGCATAACGATATATCAATATAACCATATAGATGAGTAAATAGAAACAATCCAATGAGTTTACTGTGAAAAGAAAACCCTATTATAAAAACCAACTTATTGATTTGTAGATTTTATCTGTAGAAAAAAATATATAACACATTTTGATCTGTTTTTCATTTTAAAAGAGTTTTTTTTAAAATTAATTTCCAACCTTTTAAACACTACTTCATAATAGTATGTTAATTCAATGTTGTATTGAAGGGTTTTAAATTTCGCGCAAAAAATTATTTAAAAATCTTGTTCTCCAATGTGATTGGTTCATTTCCAATGGAAAATGATTTTTTTTTCCAGATACATTTTTATGCTTGCTTAGTTAGTAAATGAAAAAAGAAACAGAGTCCAATTGAATTTACTTTGATGAATAGTTGTTCGTCTGTAATTGTAAATTATTTGTAGATGAAAGAGAAAAACATGGCCTCTTTCACTCACTGACTCACACACACACACGCACACACGCACAATGATTTTGAATAACTTTGTTAAATCAATAACTAAGAGGCTGTTCACAATCACACTAGACATGAAACATGATAAGGCTGTAGAGAATGTTGAGTTCTATTGAAATGATAAATTGATCAAGGTTAAATCTCCATTCGAAAGAAACCTGCACCTTCGGTCTCACGTGTGAACATTTAACCTCTCGATCATTGTGTTGGCATCCAATGATGTCAGTGTCTAACTTGAATCAGTTCACAATATTACGTGATTTCATCCATTGTCTGATAACTGCCTTGCACCGGCCAGGGTTGAACTCCGCTTGTCACAGCTTCCCATCAGAACTACGAGAATTTCCTTACGAAGCTAGTCACTAGTGTGTGTACATGAAATCATGAACTGATTAATATTAGTAGACAATAATACTGTCGGATGCTGACTTACTGATCTAGAGGTCAGGCGTTCGCACTCAAGACCGTACGTTTTACGTTCGATCCCCAATTGCGGAGTTGTGGATTCACACTGAAAAAAAACAGCCATTCAGCACTTCCACGTTTCTAATGGTGGTCCAGCATTGATCGATTGTGGATTTCACTGATAGACAGAAAACAACTGGTGAGGAATACATTTGAATGATGAATCACATTTGCATGCACGTACACACACAGACACACACAAACAAAGATAAATCTCGGACATATTTTTTTATCACCGGTAAATTGTTTGTGATAACAAAAACGATGCTTATAGACAAGGATGTTTTGATTTATTGTTTATGTGTGACAAATGTCACACTGTATAAGAAGACCTGTATATAAGGCTTGTTTTTATAAATATATATATATTTAAGTGTCTTTATTTAAGTATTATGATGGGAAAAGTAGTTTGTCTAGAAGTCAAAACACACATAACTTATTGGACATTGAATGACCTAAAAAAAAAATTAGATTATTTGAATGAAGTTGAAAAATACATTTTGCCATCTAGGTAGTAAGTAGTTTTGCCATTCAAAATATGAATTTGTGTATTAGTGATAGGCATAAATTGATCAATGTTAGACTGGCATTAGATAACCTCTAGAATTGCTGGATGTCCATTTTGTCTTAGCAGTGTTTCTGTCATCAATGCGCGCATACATGATCCTGCGAATAGGGTTAATGACGGTCATGAGCTCGGAAAGAAAGAGGAGGGTTCGGCATGGGGATAGCTACCTATTACTTAAACTAACTAAATAACTAACTAATTAAATAACTAAATTACTTACTTACTTACTTACTTAATTATGCACCTACTTACTTACTTACTTACTTACTTACTTACTTAATTATGCACTTACTTACTCACTTACTTACTTACTTACTTAATTAATTATTCACTTACTTACTAACTTACTCACTTACTTACTTACTCACTTACTCACTTACTTACTTACTCATTTACTTACTTACTCACTGACTTACTTACTTAATTATTTACATACTTACTTACTGACTTAATTACTTACTTACTTAATTATTTCCTCACTCACTTACTTACTCACTTACTTACCTAATTATGCACTTACTTACTCACTTACTTACTTACTTACTTACTCACATACTTACTTACTTACTTACTTACTTACTTACTTACTTACTTACTCACTTACTTACTTACTTACTTACTTACTTACTTACCTACTCACTTACTCACTTACTCACTTACTTACTTACTCACTTACTTACTTACTTACTTACTTACTTACTTACTGACTTACTTACTCACTTACTTACCTAATTATGCACTTACTTACTTACTTACTTACTTACTTACCTACCAACTTACTTACTTACTTACTTACTTACTCACTTACTTACTTACTTAACTACTTACTTACTTACTTACTCTCTTACTTACTTACTTACTTACTCACATACTTACTTACTTACTTACTTATGAACTTACTTACTTACTTACTCACTTACTTACTTACTTACTTACTTACTTACTTACCTACTCACTTACTCACTTACTCACTTACTTTCCTCCTCACTTACTTACTTACTTACTTACTTACTTACTGACTTACTTACTTACTTACTTACATATTTACTTACTTACTTACTTACTTACTTACTTACTTACCTAATTAGCTACCTAGTTACTTACTTACTTACTCACTTACTTACTTACTTAACTACTTAATTCCTTACTTACTTACTCACTTACTTACTTACTTACTTACTCACTTACTTACTTACTTACTTACTTACTTACTTACTTACTTACTTACATAGTTACTCACTTACTCACTTACTTACTTACCTACTTACTTACTTACTTACTTACTTACTTACTCACTTACTTACTTACCTACTTTCTTGCTTACTTACTTACTTACTCACTTACTTACTTACTTACTTACTTACTTACTCACTCACTTACTTACTTACTTACTTACTTACTTACTTACTTACTTACGCACTTACTTGTTTCATTAGTTACTTACGATGGAGCATAGGCCGCCAACCAACATTTTTCATCCTACTTTGCCCACGTCTTCCTTTCCAGTCTCGACCTAGGGTGGTTTTGATCTTTCTCTTTTTCTCTGACCTTGAGGATTCCGAATGAGGGCTTGTCTTGTAACGCAATTAATTGCTTTTTTCAATGTGTGTCCTATCAACCTTCAGCACTTCGTCCTGATTTCTTACTCCGCTACAATCTAGTTCGTCCTCTTCCATAGTAGAGAGGTGGACGACCTCATCACGTACAAAAACAAACTTTCCGATAAAAACTCCATGCACAGAAAACAGTTCAAACCGTTTAAACTCTACCCTGAGAGTTAGAAGGTTGTTGTCATTTAGTAAAGTTATAACATCTCATGGTGAAAGTCAAATTTCTTTCGGAAATCAAGATGTCAATGCTCCTTCTAACAACCGGAGCAATAATAAAACATAGGTACGCAGAATGTTCTCACAATGTAGGAGGCCAGAATTGGAAATATACAACTCATAGATTTTTAACTGTACACTAATGTATGCAGACATATCAGTTTCATGTTCTACTTAAATTTTCCCATCCTATTCACTCGAATAACACTGAACATGTCTTATTTTCAAGATTTATCGATTGGCTGTACAAAGAGTTCCATGTTAAAAACTGTTTACACTGTAACTTGAATCGAATTTCACACAATGAATAACAGTATTATTATTATTATTATTATTATTCTTTCCTACATGTTTCTTCCTATTATTTTTTTCAATATTCAATAATTTTGAATAATCAGATTTCTCATTTTTACTTTGATTCAATTTTGACTATATAACTGTGATTAAAATTTGACATTCTGTAAAAAAATTTCACTTTATTATTATATAGAACCTGGTTGGGGTTCGCGAGATGATAATAATCGATGGTTACAGACCTTGAATGACATGGCTCAAAATCGTTCGCAATGGCCCCTGGTCCATCCACTCTTTGTGTTCTCTCAAATCATAATCTTCTGGATTCTTCAACACCTCTACTTTTGACTTTCTAAACTTTTCTCACTGAATCATACTTCTTGAATAATATCTTCTAATCCTAACCTCTCCAATTACTTCTAATTCCCTTACTACCTCTTCTACTATTGGATTTGAATTGACAATTACATCTCTGTGTGTGCTAATGTGGTATGGCAACATGAACTGATGTACTTACTTACAAAGTTCTATGTTGCATCTGACT
>CALYCR020001387.1:0-10068 GCA_944470395.2 Schistosoma turkestanicum
ATGGAATTCGTATGGAAACCGCATGAACGGTGACAATGGATTGATGTTTTGCAACAGGAACAGTCCAGTTCGGATATGATGAAACTGATATTTTTACACAGTGAGCACGTGATCTCTCCGATACCAGACAACATGCCGTTGTACACTTTCTGGATCTTCGCGCGCGCGAAGATCCTGTTTGTGTACTTCCCCGTTTGTTCTGGTATCGGAGAGATCTCGTGCTCACTGTGTAATAATATCAGTTCATCATATCGAACTGGACTGTTCCTGTTGCAAAACATCAATCCATTGTCACCATTCATGCGTTTCATACGAATTCCATTGTGTTCTAACTCTTCCTTTCTTGATCTTCCTCCATACTATGCTGCCAGATATTACGTTGACACTCACGTCATATACTACTTATAAGTAGCTCGCACCACACTACTACTATCAATTATATTTCAATAAACATTTTGCTAATTTCATTTTCATATATATTGTGATGTAGTGTGATAACTTGCATCAATGCATATATGTGCCAAGTTGTATCCTGCTTATAACTGACTGGTAAATTGCAAAAGACAATCATTATTGATAGAACTTAAGATCTCATACAATAACATATACATCTAAATTACACTTCTCAATGGTACATGAAATCAGTAAAAGATAAAAGGTAACAAAATAAACATGAATGAATAAGAAATAACTACAGTATCCTTTACCCATAATTATCGTTCTGACTATTATTAGAATCAGTCAGTCAGATGCAACGTAGAACTTCGTACGTAAGTACATCAGTTCATGTCGCCATACCACATCAGCACAGAGATGTAATTGTCAATTCAAATCCAATAGTAGAAGAGGTAGTAAAGGTATTAGAAGTAATCGGAGAGGTTAGAATTAGAAGATATTATTCAAGAAGTATGATTCAGTGAGAAAAGTTTAGAAAGTCAAAACTAGAGTTGTTGAACAACCCAGAAGATTAGGATTTGAGAGAATACAAAGAATAAATGCACCGTCGCCATTGCGAACGATTTTGAGCCATGTCATTCAAGGTCTCTAACCATCGATTATTATCATCTCGCGGACCCCAACCAGGTAGTCGACAATTATCGACATGGCTAAGTCCACTCGTCAATGACTTCATGGATTTCTGCCATGTTTTGGTTTGGCCGCTCCTAACTTTTTTCCAACCTATTCTTACACCACAAAACAAAGCTCGACGAGGCAGTCGGTGGTCGGGCATTCGCAACACATGTTCCAACCACCTCAACTGATGAAGTTTCACCACTTCATCTATTCATCTGCCATTCTTACCTAGTACCCGTTTCCTAATAACAGCGTTGCTTACTCGATTGTCCCACGATATAATTATTAGAATACAATACTAATACACTGTTAATCACGACCAAAAAATATTTTATGAAATAAATAGGTAAATATATCTTGAAAAAATATTTTCAAGCCATTTTCTCTAATATCAAGTCTTTACTGTTATTGTTAGTAATATGATTAACTTAAAACCTTTGCTATTTAGTTTCTTAATTCTAATTCGCCGCGTGGATGTCAGTTAGTTACTGTCAGTGTATAACCTGGAACAGATGTGAGTTGGTTCAGGGTGCTAAACTACATTAACATGTTGAAATGAAATTAACAAGATGTACAACAAATAGAACCTAAAACATACAGTAGGAATGTCAATGACAAAGAATAAGCACTGAGAACATGGTACAAAAAAAGAGTGGAAATGTAGATATCAAGTAATATCGGGATTAAAAACCAAGCGGATAAGAAGTAAATACATCGATAACATGCCAACCGAAGTCCTAATGGACTCTACATGAAGTTGATAATCCTGGTGACAGTTCTTTATAAGCTATGACTCGACCTATAGTCTCTGAGTTTTGCTAAAGATTTGGAAAATAACAGTCTGTTATTTTGGACACTATATAAGTTCAACTAACTCCTCTATGGTTACCACGAGTATTTTAGCCCTATCTTATAAACTGGAACGGTCAGAGATAGAGACCAGACAGATGAGAATACGTCTAGCTCCCAAACTCTAGCTAGTATCTCAGTCGGATTACCATTATTCTTAAACATCTTCGTCACTCGCTCATCGGAGTTGTGATGTAGAACGCGAACGTGGACAAACACAAATTTATACCAGGTCTTACGTTGATTATGACCGACTAGTTTTGTGTGGAGAAAAAAATCTCTGTAATGATACACGAATGGCATTTGGTGTGCGGCATCATGTACAGGTGAGCAGACTATGCAACAAGTCAATTTACGACAATACATTAACATAAAATACAGCTGTCACAGGAAGAATGTCTGTTGTTTCCTTTCCTCACTAAACATCATTTTTCACCTTTCTATGCAACGCCTATATAACTTTTCCTGGTTTTTTTCATAAGACTACATTTTTCAAAGTGTACCTTTGAATTTATAAGTAAAACATAGATAATCTTGTGGAATCACACATTTTGATTGACAATAAAATACCATTGCTTGTCCTAGTAAATGGGTCTTTACGATCAGTGTTTATCGTAGTGCAAAACAATAAGGAGTTTATTCCGACGTCTATTCAATCAAAAGTATCAACAATAGAATATTTCAAATTGAATTTAAAAACACTAAAGTAGGTGAGACAGTCAACTTCAGTCTGAATTACAGAGTTCAGCTTACTTTAGTTATCTAGACAGATATTGATTTTTTCGTTACGCTAAGTGACAACGATGAAAAATATTAGGCATTGTGCAAATGCAATTAAACTATTTGATTTTATGTCATCCTTTTTATTCTTTGTCTAATATTCTTTTCTCCGCTGTGTTAATATGGTATGAGAACTTGAGCAAATTCACGTGTGTCTGGCTGCATGTTGGGTATCATCTTCATCTTACACGTTGCTGTTTGATAAAACGTCTTTTCCTAACCATAAGTCATTTTTGTTGTTTCTTTTTTAAATGGGAATCAACATCGCTCTAATTCCTAAGTTATTGCTAATAAAACCTAGGACTTCGTTAGGGTAACAGGGATGGTTATATACATATACCTTGAGCACAATGTCATATGAACTGTGTTTGTGTCATATAGTTTTACTGTATGCAACGTAGAAGTAACAATAAAACATAATATCGTAAGCATGAATTTAAAAAGTGTACATTAACACCTGATAATCGATAACACGAATTTTATTGCTTCATATATTCGCTTCAATCAACATAAAATTAGAAGTACTTACATTTTCACCATTATTTCCCGAACATGGTTCAATTAGCCAACCAGATTCAACAAACTGACTACGTCTTATTATATTCTCCTCAGCTTCAGCCAAACATTTTCGTATCGATACTGATTCTTCTCCACGTGGTAGAGGAAGTGCAACCAATGAGTGTGGAATATGATCAAGAGGTGATCCTTTAAAATAAGTGTGTTCAGTATCAAAAGGTAATGGATTCCATACTGCAGCTGAAGGACAACTTAAGACAATAAAGATAATGAGGCTACTCAATGATACAGAAATATTTCGATGAAGAGGACATCGACATAAATCCTTATATTCATTTAAAATGCCTTGTAAAGTACCCATTGAAGAAGCATATTTAGATCCAGTACAAGAAAATACGACATCTGCAAACGTAGTACAACACCAATAAAGTAATCTTCGGATTAACAATTCACTTTCAGTAAACCGACGTCCAAACTTAATGAGGTAGTGCAAAATGAACTTTAGAGGGAAATCAGATACACATTTGCTATTAGTTGCTGAACAATTAGGTGATGAAGTAACTGTTGATGGTAACGATTGTTGGCGAATCTGTTCATAAACACCTTCAGCAACTTTAATTAACCAAAGTATAACTTCCCAATGGTCTGCCATATCTGAATCATACATAGCTATAAGCAAAGAATACAGGTAATCCCAATCATTGAATAGTGATATGAGCTCATTATGCTTAACTGATGTACAAATCGACTCCAAAGCACGCGAAAGCAAGCGACAGAGTGTAGACGACCAGTCAGCGGTAGGATCCTGAGGTGCTCTTGGCTTTTTCTTTGCAGTTTCAGCAACTGCTGTTGACTGAATGACGCTAATATTAATAAACCATAATGCCCGAGTAATGGGAACTTTATTCGAAAGCAATTCATGTAAAATTTCCTCCTTATCCTTGAAGAAAGGTACACGACGCCCAAGGTTTTGAAGTGGGACGTTGCTAGAGAGCTCTCTAAACCAATCACAAACCTGATCTTTGTACATATCAATCGCTGGAATAACAGTATCGCGAATATTAGTGGTTTGACGCTTTTTAAAGTCTTGAAAGTTTGAACATTCATACTTTTTTAACATAATGTTGTAATAAAAGTTCCAAACAGAGTCTGAATTAAGAAAACGACTTTCTTCTTTGCATGATTCGTATTCATCACGTACTGGTTTCGTGTATTTGAAACCATCTTTGACGAAATCTTCAGACATCAAATCTTCTTTCTGCTCATTTCTCTGACAATAAACATCCGGAGGACAGTGTTCTTTCCTTTTGAGTGATCGGTTTTCGAGTGACGGGAAACTACTCATCTCGAAATAATCTGAAGCCACTGACCTCGAAATACCCGCTCCTAATAGTAACGAAGTACTTGAAAGTGTGCAACTATGTGCGGTTGATAAAAACACCAAACTTTTAACTTCCTTCGCAGAAAAAATAAAATAAAACTTCAGGAAATACCGTGTCTTCTAGTCGGTTATAAAACGCTATTTTAAAAGTTATTATTATATTTACTGATTAAATAAGAAGACATATTATTGCTGCGGTTAGCGTCTAGCTCGAAGGCATCTTATTTATTAGAGGAGCATGCAAAGTGGATTGGGTGGGGTGTATCAGGAAATAGAAGAGCAAAATAAGAGACCTGCAAACTATCCAGCAATCGCATATGCACACACTTTTATCAAAAATAGTAATAAAGGACAATCAGAAATCACTCAGGCTTCAAAATCAGAAGCCAATTTTTAACCGCCATACATGAGGTATCTCGAAGGATGCAACTTTCGTGCGAGTACTTCAGGTGTTTTCATCATAAAACCCATAAACACCTGTTTTACCCATCTTGCTGCATGGTGAACACTATTGTGCTTCATTATCAAACAAAAAGAGTGTTGCCCTAATACTTGGAAGACTGCACATCCAATATCTTCTTCACGAGCTGGCGTAAACCAAATGATATCTTTGCGCTCGATTCTTGTCCGTTCGGTACGGTTCCGGGTGTTTAGTAGTTTCCATTGGATGGGGTTCTAGCCACTCGACTGTCTAATTCTAGTTAGTTGGTACCTGGTTGTAGGTTTGTATGTCCCGTGATTTGAATGAGTACGTTTGTTTCGGGGTAGTAGGGTTGTACGCCACAATAATAATACCTCTTATTCTCCTGCGACTCAGGGAGAATAATCACAAAAGCTGGAGTCTGTCTTCGTAAGCTTAAATTTTCAACCATATAACCCATTTCGTTGCAAGTCTCTGCATTCTATCCAGGTTATTTAAGTCCCTTTTACAGAAAGGGGGTACGATGACGTCGTGAAACTTAGGACGTGTATTTGCTCATGCTCTAAACAGTGGTAGGAACAATTATGAGGTCAGTTCACCAAGTTGTCTGTGCATAAAGTGAAGGTTTGCATTTGAGTTGGCTGCATCCCTTGTGTACTTCGAACTGGAGTCAAGGCTTTCTTTGGACATTAAGGAGTTGGCTTTCACCCAAGAGGTAGTTTGTTTGTGTCACGTATGGTGCAATGTTTATAGCGTAACATTTCGGCTAGTTGAGTGTGAAACCGTTTTTCGATGTCCATTCCACAATAGATGTATGGCCCTTTAGAAGCTCAGTTGAATCTTCTTCGCTTCCAGAACCTAACAAAGTCTGCGTAGATAAGTGCCACCGAGCTAACTTTGTGTTACAAGTAATTAATGAACATCAGGAAGAGAGGTGGACCTAAGTTGGTTCATTGTGAAATTTCCGAAATTGAGACTCGCTTACTTTATTTATAATCACAATAATAATAATTTATTCTCAGATAACATGGTACAACAGGAATACCAACTTACAGGCAACATCAAAATGTTGAAGTTGCTGACATATTTACTGTGAATATTGTTCAGTTAGATAAATATCACCCAAGTACACTGGTTTTTTATAGGACGCTAATATTTTTCACAGAAAAGTATAAATAGTTTTTCGGACCTCAGAATGTACAACACGATAGTTATTTCTTTTGCATTGTGACGAACAAGTGCTGGCTGAGAATCAATACCGGTTGAATCCATACCTGTATATAACAACAAGTGAAAAAGTAAATTGGTATCGATCTTCTAGTTGATATTCGCCTGATGAAAATTTGACAGGTTCCTGAGTAGAGCAATCAAGTCTTACGCTATTATCTAGACTTATATTTATAGTTAGAATAAGGTGCCGAAAAAGTGAAATGAAGGGAGCGGGATAAGGAGCAGAACAGAAAACATGCTTGTTTAAATCCAGGTCATGACTCAGCGGATAACATTTATGGATAAAGCAAAGTTATTATTACTCAGGCCCTTCTTTTTCTGTATTAGAATACCAACTTTACGCCTGCACCTATCTAAGGTAATGAAGACAAGTCGTTAGTAAGATAATGAATGGGCAATTAATCGTATGAGTGAAGGAAATAAGGAAGAACTAAATTGTTAGAAAGAAAACTGATTTACAGAATAAAATAATGAAGGCACAGTCATTTAATGCTTCTGTGATATTTCACTTATTCTTTTTCTTTCTAACGCTGTAGCTCAAGAAGTCACGACTGAGCTCTTCTTCACCATAATTGTCCAAATCTGCTTGTAACAAGATTTCCAGGTAGGAAGTGAAACCAGTTCAAGGTTGGAAACATGAGTCATAGACGTGGTTTACTAGTAAAAGTAACATCAATATCATTGGTTAGTTACATCCCGCTATACCTTAAGGAGCCTTAAGCAAATAAATTGTTCTTCCCCACAGACATGGGTAGATTGAGGTTATCACTCTCACTGTTCTTCTGAACAACGTCACCAGCACTAACTTCAGATGGAGAGCTCCACAACCAAAACATCCAGCTCAGAGAACCAAACACCACCACCACATTATCCCACATTTAGTGATGGATTTTAAATAATGCTTTTTTCAGACTGGGCTCTATATTTTGTACACCTTGCCAGAATACACGTTCTCTAGCTTTCCATGGACTAAATATCCACGTAACATCTCATACTAATATAAAGGTAACTAAGGTATAAACTCTAAGATATGGTTCAGTTAACAGGTAGTTTGGAGATAGGAAGAATAGGCAACAAAAAAAGGAAAAGGGGAAAAATAGTGCTAAAAATTCATGATTAAGGCGATTGACAGGTAGGAAAGCAGGGTGTTTGGATGTTAATGACTTGGGGAAATGTTAATTCCCCATATATATATATATATATATATATATATATATATCACACTCCTATTACTCCACTGAAGAAATACTTTGAAATCAAGCTGTGTTCAAACTTCACATGAAATGAAAGGAAAGAACTCCCTAAAATGGTTAGTCAGAAAAATCAAGGAGTTAGAGAATTCATTCCCGAATTGGGAAATAGGCCACCAAATGTAATTTTGGTGACAAAACTTCATGTTCAGATACGGGATCGAACAGCTGCAGGGAATTTTAAACGAGCTCAAAAATGCTGAAATTTTTTTTCATGAAGCCAGTAGAGCAAGTTTTATTTAGGAGGCAGTACAATGGACGGGCTGCCAGGATATGAAGTATCCCACTTGTTACGTATGCATGTAAACAGGTCAATTTGGCATGCTTGAACTATTACGAATTAACCTTAGTAAGAAAACGAGAGCGAGGATTGAGGATCCGGAGACACGATAGGCTACTCTAATTCGAGCGTCCCAAACCCCCTTGAGTAAAAGAAGTCTTGGTGTGAAGTAGAATCTGTATTATACAAGCATCAAGAAAGTAGGAGCTCCGAGTCCAGGTTATGAAACATCACAGATAATGCGTATTTATAAAGTTAAGTCGAATAGGAACCACTAGTGAAGTATGTTATACTGACAGTTAGAAGGACCATAATTTCGGCCAGTAGGAATTGATCAATAGAATTAGACTTAAAAACATTTATCTTAGGATATTGGATGTATATCCTAACACCACTACACTACTCAGTTGCCCAAATTTGATTTCCACTTAGGGTCATATTGACAGATCAGCCTCATTTTCTTCAGAACATGGAAAACAATTTGTTGCAAAGCAGAAGACAAATGTTCATCGTGCGGCTAATTTTGTTTTCCTAATTCATGCATAATTCGTTGTGCTAAGTGCTCGAAACATGGTAAAATGGTTCAGACCAAGTGTGTGTAGTTCTACTGTGAATTTCGGCGTCACACTCCTTATTTACAACTTCCGGTGATTCACATCATAATCGAAAATGATTTGTAGTACCTCCACAAACATTTCACTTTTTTCATATTTGAGTTGATTAGGCCTTTAGATTACCGTTCGATATGATTATTGTCGGGTTTTTACGAGCAGTTATGACTGAGCATTGCTTAATGCCTGCGTCCATATTCAACACATTCGCTTCAATGTTAGTCTCTTAAATATTTAGGTGACTCATTCATTTTCCTATGTATACATATGTACATATTAATACTACTCATTCATTTGCTAGCTCTCCCATTTGCTTGCTTTCCTTTCGGCACACGTATGTTGTTTTTGTGCCAGTTGTAGAACCTTTTTTGAAGGCTTTGTTTTAGGAAAATCCCTCCATGTATATATTTGTAACATGTTCTTACTGACTCTTTCTGTGCTGCACTTTGGTACTCTATTTAATCCCATTTTGTGATGTTAATATTTGTATTTTCTTATAATTTCTGCTTTTTGTACCCTTACTGGAGTTTCTATGTTTCCTACTACACTGTATTATGTTGTTCAAGTTGATACCTTATCATGGCTAGAGCCAAATCGGATTTGATATCTTGATAAGTAAAACGTGCATCCGGACTGGAAGTGTGTAATTTTGGACCTAAACCGAAGCATTCTTCCAGAATCGGAAACACATTGCGTGATTTTTGACGGAAATCAGCGCAATATTGTTTAGGTAATTATCTATATTTTTTGATGAATAACAGAACCGTTTCTTACCCAGATAAATTGCTTTCCATTTGGATCAACTGGGCAAGGCGCGTATCTAAAATTCTAGAACTGTTTTTCCGAAATCAGAATCCATTCTGAATCACCTGTGATTTGGTGATCAATTTGCGGTGCATCAAATGAACATATTCAACGCTTCGTATTTCTCTGCTGCTTCACTGCTGATAGGATTCTGAAAACGGACAAATGAGAAGATGAAAGCAGGAATGTAGAATCTATTTTGAATGTTTTGTTTTTTGGAAAATCCCTCCATGTATATATATTTGTGTTATGATAAGACTGACTCTTTCTGTTGACATTTTGGTACTCTACTTGATTCCATTTTGAGATTTTATCATGGTATATTGTTATTACTTCTATATCTTGTACTTATATTGAAGTTTTTGTGTTTCCTTCTGAACTATACATATGTTGTTTAAATTTGATATTTAATATGGCTACAGCCATATTTTGGATTTGATACCGTAGCAGTAATAATAATAATAATAATAATTTATTCTCAAATAACAAACATGTTACAAGAGACATGCCAATTTACAGGCAAGATCAAAATGTTAAGATTAACAACATATTTCTTTTAAAACGGTATACATTTACTGAAACATTTCACAAGATTCATTGTTATTAAAGATGGAATGTTCAATACGAATAATTGGCGCAAGTTACGAAGGTTGCGTTACGACAGTCACCTTATGGACTGAGAAACGATTCATGGTAGAGATAGGTTTGCATATAACAAGAATTGATGCGGTAAATGTACAAAGGTATGGTTGATATTCATCAGCTAATGATTTTACATGTTCTTGGGTAGGGTAACCAAGTCTACTGCAAATATCCAGACTAATATATGAGGAGTGGAATAAGGTTCTGAAAAAAGAGGAATAAAGAAGACG
>CALYCR020001388.1:0-10062 GCA_944470395.2 Schistosoma turkestanicum
CCTTGAGACAGTTAAGAAAATAGCATACTAAAATACACAGCAGCCAATCACAGCCATTGATTTTCCTGGTGGGAATTGAAATCTCAAGGTCATTTGATCAGCCCCTGCTGGCGAACGTGAAAACCGAAATACGGCATTATCAAGCGAATTTTGGGGATCTAACATCCCCAACAATTTCACAGAAAGCCGCACTATCCAAAATATTCCGGAGATAGAAATCTTTGACTGTGAATTCATACATCACTCGTCAGATAGCAAACATCACTCCTATATGTGGTTGAGACTCCCAATATATGGCGCGATGAGAGAATCTTGAAGAGCAGAAGATATATGGTTGTTTTACAAAAGGACATTTGAAGATACGATGTAAAAATTTATTTAGTGAACTGTTTTCTAACAGTTAATTGCTTGTTTCATCTTGTCTTTCGTCTTCGTTCACTACAGTATCAGTGGACGGTAGGTCGAAATCAAGTAGAAGAATCCTTATCAGGTAAATAAGTTAAAAGTGAATTAGGAAGGACAAGGTAGTTATTAAAACCTAAATACCAACATTAATCGAACTCACACTTACGCATGCAGACGAAAGCTTACACAGTAAATTTCTGTTTAAAATAGACAAAAACAAGTACGAATATATTGGGAAATAACAAAGAACTTACATCATTATAAGTTCTTGAAGGCTGATTAATCGAACGATCGAGTTCAATATTTGTTAGTCTACTCTCGATTTTATTCATTCGTTCATTTAGGCCATTCAATCGACCAGTTAACTGGGACAACGAATTTATTGTACTTTGAACAGCCTCATGATTTTTTCGATTAGATTGATCACTTCGACGACTAACCACTGGAGAGATATGATTATTACTACTACTACGACATGACACAGGTAGTTTTGCAACAGTTTGCTCATTCAATCGATCACATGAAACTCCTGGGATCACTGAGGCAGTTTGGCTGTTTGAATTAGCTTTGATCTGATGATTATCACTGATATTTCGATTTTCATTTATTCTTCGATGAAGACATTTGAGACATACTCGATTTTTATTTAGATCTTTGATGAGAGATCCTATATGTAATGCTACAGTGGTAGCCTCTCAATAAATCATTTGAAACTCAATTATGATATTATCGGTTAGATCAACTAAAAATATATGACATCGAAAGCACGTATGTTATAGTATAGCATACGGTCATGCACATCAAAAGTGTATCAGCAGCTCGATTTACTCTTCGTGTATCCAGTAGCCCTGATTCTGCTTACGGGGTCTCGCTATCGTTGACATAGCATCGAGTCGTTGCGCTCAACTATCTTTCCTAGAATGGATCCCTTTTAGGTAGTCGCTTGTGCGCTGTCCGACTGAACCGGACAGTAAGTATACATCCTCTTACAGTTAACATTAAACTCGTCAGATTTTTCAGGAGTTGATCTTTTACCAGGAGACACGCTTACTGACTTAGAATATGCTGATGACATTTCTATTTTATAAAGATGCTGACAACATGCAGAGTCTTATAACCAACCTAAGCAAAAATGCAAGCATGTTCGGGATGCGGTTTTCCCCTTCAAAATGCAAAATGTTGTTTCAAGAATGGCTTGCGTTGAAACCTGAACTAGTGATAGGGATTGAAGTAGTCGAACTTATAGATCGCTTCATGTATCTGGGGAGTCTCATCAGTGCTGAGGGCCTGGTGTGTGACGAAATCTCAGCACGGATTCAGAAGGCTCGATTGGCTTTTGCTAACCTGCGTCACTTATGGAGCAGGCGAGATATCCGCTTGTTAACCAAAGGAGGAGTGTACTGCTCTGCAGTCCGCTCCGTCCTACCATACGGATGCGAAACATGGCCGTTAACAGTGGAGGACATTCGTAGATTGCTTGTCTTCGACCGTAGGTGTCTCCGAAGAATCGCTCGTTCATTCCGGGACAATCGAGTAGGCAATGCTGTCGATAGAAAACGATTACTATGTAGGGATGACATATCAATAGATGGAGTATTGAAACTTTATCGGTTGTGTTACATATACCTAACCACCGACTGCTTTGACAAGCTATGTTTTGTGCAGTGGGAGCAGGTTGAAAGAAAGCTAGGGGCGGCCAGACCAAAACATGGCACAAATCGATGGAATCATTGACAAGTGGACTGAGTCATGTTGGTAGACGTAGGTTACTTGGTTGGTGTCTGCGAGACGAAAGTCACCAATGGTTAGAGACCTTGAACGATATGGCTCAAAATCGTTTGTAATGCCGCAGGTGCATCCACTCTTTGTGTTCTCTCAAATTCTAACTTAACGAATTCCTCACCATCTCTATCTTCCTCTCTCTCTAACTTTCTATCACAGAATTATACTTCTCGAATGATATCTTCGAACCATAATCTTCTCAATTATCGCTAATTCTTATACTATCGTTACCACTATGGACTTGGAACTGACAGTTGCCTCTCAATGCTAATGCCGTATGGCAACCTGAACTGATGTACATCTATCTTCCTAAACCCAGCTGTTCATATTGCTTAGTAGTTTCTGACAACAATGGACTCGACAAGTCCCAAATCGTTTTCATAATCCAGTCGATCACCAGGAGAAAGAGAAAGGGTGAGAGTAAGCAACCTTGCCTCACACCATTCTTCACCTCGAAAGAGTCTGTCAGCTATCCTCCGTGCACGATTTTGCAGTTGAATCCATCATAAGAATTCCGTATGATGTTAACTATTTTCTCAGGCACACCGTAGTTTCGAAGAAGCCTCCACAGTGTTTTTTTTATCCACGCTATCAAATGCTTTCTCGAAGTCGATGAAGTTGATGTAGGGTGGTGAGTTCCATTCAATCGATTGTTCCACAATGATCCGTAATGTTGCGACTTGGTCAGTACACGACCGATCCTTACGAAATCCAGCCTGTTGATCTCGAAGTTGGGCGTCTACGAAGTCCTTCATTCTGTTAAACAATACTCTGTTGAAGACTTTGCCTGGTATTGAAAGAAGAGTGATGCCTCTGTAGTTCTCACACTTGCTGAGATCGCCTTTCTTTGGTATTTTGATCAGGTATCCTTCTTTCCAATCTGATGGAACTTGTTCCTCATCCCAAATCTTCTTGTAGAGAATGTGAAATATTTTCGCAGTTGCTTCTACATCTGCTTTCATTGCCTCTGTTGGAATGTTGTCTGGTCATGCTGCTTTGCCGCTCTTGATTTGTCTGATGGCCATACTGATCTCTTCAATCGTAGGTGCGCCAATATTAATTGGGAGGTCCGTGGATGCTGCTTCGAAGTTGGGTGTGTTCAGCGGAGCTGGTCGATTCAGTTCTTGAAAGTGCTCTACCCACCTATTTCGCTGTTCTTCAGTGTTGCTGATTACTTACTTTTCACTGGTCGTTCTGGTTTACGATAGTTTCCGGCCAGCTTCTTTGTTGTTTCGTACAATTGTCTCAAATTTCCGTCTCTTGCAGCCTTTTCTGCCGTCATTGCTAGATCTTCCACATATTTTCGTTTGTCAGCTCTGATGCTCTTCTTCACTTCCCTGTTTGCATCCGTGTATTCAGCTTGTGCCTTAACTTTCTCTGCTCTTCTTCGGCTGACATTCACTGCTGCCTTCTTGTTCCTCCTTTCTTCAATTTTTGCGAGAGTATCAACAGAGATCCATTCCTTATGATGGTACTTCTTGTGACCCAGAACTTCGTGACATGCTGAAGTGAGTGCCTCCTTAATCCCTTTCCAATTGTTCTCCAATGTTGCTTCCTCTCCATTGAGTATATCGTGCAGGGCCTGGAACCTATTGCTGAGGGCTATCCTGAATTCGTTGAGCTTTACAGTATCCCGAAGAAAGGCCGTATTAAACTTCTGTGATGTTGTCTGTCCCGTTGTCCAGTGCTTCTTTAGTTTCAGTTTCATTTTGACGATCAGCAAGTGGTGATCCGATGCTATATCAGCTCCTCTCCTGGTTCTCCCATAAGAATCGTCAAATCCTTTGGTGAACATTTCTCGACGATTGACTGCAGCCTTTCGGAGAACTGATCTTTAACGTCGTCATTGTAGCCATTGGTAGGTGCATAACATTGGATGACGTTGATTGTAACGTCCTCTTTCTTCGTTTTGAAGGATGCTTTATTGATCCTGGGTCCATGAGATTCCCATCCTATCAGTGCCTTTTGTGCATGTTTGGACAGCATCAGTGCAACTCCTTGTGTATGTGAAGCATTTTCCTCTTCATGACCAGAGTATAACAGCAGTTCTCCTGAAGCTAGTCTCAGTTGTCCTACCTGTGTCCAATGCGTTTCACTGATACCGAGCACCTCGAGGTTGTATCTTTTCATTTCTGCCGCAACTTGAAATAGTCTTCCAGTCTCCCACAATGTACGAACGTTCCATGTACCTAAAAGAATGGTTGCTCTCGTTGTCAGAAGAGGCATCGGCCCCGTGACTTCCGAGGGAACTCGGCTTTCATCACGCGACGTCATATTTCTTCTTCCAACTCCCAAGGCGGAGTTAAAATCGTTTGAATTATTTTTTCTGGTTTGCTTTTTTGGCAAGTTAGATATCGACGGAATGGGGTTGCGAAACCCATGTCCGGCCCTCCCCCTTTATCGGGGCTTAGGACCGGCAATAATGAGCAACATTTGTAAACATGTGATATTTTTACGGAATGTCAATACCTCCTGACTGTTTATATTCAAATAAACGACCACCAGATAAGGCTTTCAAATTTCGACCACTAATTCTCTGGTTTAAACTGTGCTTTGCTCACTTCGGTTTGGCAAATCAAGTAGTGGTATCGTGTTGTACACTACTCACAACGTGTCTTGCGAGTAGTATGCATTGGCATGTCGCCCTGAAGTTACCGTCCAACCGGAGTTTACGATCCGGATGTATGGCGCGATGAGAGCGTCTTGAAGACTAGGAGATATATGGTTGTTTTACAAACGGACGTTCGAAGATAAGGTGTAAACACTTGACTAGTGAACTGTCTTCTAACACTGAATTGATTGTGTCTCGTATGGTCTTACGTATTCGTTCATTACAGTATCAGTAGAGGGTGGGTCGAAACCAAGTACAAGAATTCAAATCAAGTAAATTAGTTAGATGTGAATTAGGAAGGATAAGGTAGCAGCTATCAGAATCTGAATACCTACATTAATCGAACTCACACATACGGATGCACAAAAAAGCGTAAACAGTAAATTTCTGTTTAAAATAAACAAAACCAATGACGAATGTATTGCGAACTAACTATGAACTCACTTCAGTAGATATTCTTGGATCATAATTAAAAAATCGACCAAGTTCAATATTGATCAACCTGCTTTCTATATCATCTATTCTATCAGTTATTCGTGACAATGTTTTATGGTAATTATTAACTTGATCATTATCACCGCACTTTTCAGGATATTGTTTATTATTGAGTTCATCCAGGAAATTTTTCGTAAGTGCAGCAACAATCAATGTCATTTTAATTTTTTCTAACGCGAATCCGAACGAATAAAATTGATCATTTGTAAGTAACACTTCATAGCCGAGTTTTTCTTGCGCTATACGACAAAAGACGTCCATGAATGTCTCATCTGGTATGTCTGTAGATACATCACATAAACATCACATACAGTAAATCAGGAAGAATGAAGTTAAGCGATAATTACAGTTAATAAATACTTGCTTAAGTCAAATATATCATTTTTCAAATGCAGACCTATTTCGTTGGTTACAACCTGCTTACACTGGGCCTAGCCATACCATTTATCTCCTTAAAAACAAAGTTGTTTTAGATTCTTAAACCTTATAATTGAAAAATAAATTTATAAGGTTTAAGAATCTAAAACAACTTTGTTTTTAAGGAGATAAATGGTATGGCTAGGCCCAGTGTAAGCAGGTTGTAACCAACGAAATAGGTCTGCATTTGAAAAATGATATATTTGACTTAAGCAAGTATTTATTAACTGTAATTATCGCTTAACTTCATTCTTCCTGATTTACTGTATGTGATGTTTATGTGATGTATCTACAGACATACCAGATGAGACATTCATGGACGTCTTTTGTCGTATAGTTCGAGAAAAACTCGGCTATGAAGTGTTACTTACAAATGATCAATTTTATTCGTTCGGATCCGCGTTAGAAAAAATTAACATGGCATTGATTGTTGCTGCACTTACGAAAAATTTCCTGGATGAACTCAATAATAAACAATATCCTGAAAAGCGCGGTGATAATGATCAAGTTAATAATTACCATAAAACATTGTCACGAATAACTGATAGAATAGATGACATAGAAAGCAGGTTGATCAATATTGAACTTGGTCGATTTTTTAATTATGATCCAAGAATATATACTGAAGTGAGTTCATAGTTAGTTCGCAATACATTCGTCATTGGTTTTGTTTATTTTAAACAGAAATTTACTGTTTACGCTTTTTTGTGCATCCGTATGTGTGAGTTGGATTAATGTAGGTATTCAGATTCTGATAGCTGCTACCTTATCCTTCCTAATTCACATCTAACTAATTTACTTGATTTGAATTCTTGTACTTGGTTTCGACCCACCCTCTACTGATACTGTAATGAACGAATACGTAAGACCATACGAGACACAATCAATTCAGTGTTAGAAGACAGTTCACTAGTCAAGTGTTTACACCTTATCTTCGAACGTCCGTTTGTAAAACAACCATATATCTCCTAGTCTTCAAGACGCTCTCATCGCGCCATACATCCGGATCGTAAAATCCGGTTGGACGGTAACGGTATTGACATTCCGTAAAAATATCACATGTTTACAAATGTTGCTCATTATCTGTCAGTGGGACATGGATCTAAAGCATGAATGAGTTAGCTGCTCGCTGATTGGCAAACTTGAGAATGTCCAAGTGACTACACCATAATCCATAAATGAATTGCTCGAATTTACTTGGGGAGTAACAGTTGATCTAACACTTGTAAACAATTTCGTGAGATTGATTAGGGCTTGTAAGGATTGTTGTTGCGTATTCTGATGATAAAGCTCAAAACTCACAATATTTCATATTTTCATGCACAAAAGTAATTTTCAGTTAAATTGGACTGCAGCTGCTACCTCGACGTGGTGGACGCGCTCGCCTATCATGATTGCCCAACCAAGCTATATTGGCTGGATCATATGTTCCTGAAGGTTCTGCCATGCCAGGCAGGTCGATTGGAGAATGATGAGACTAGAAGTTTGAATAGAGAAATAAGAAGACATATTTTGTGAGATAGTACCATTTCGTGCGTTCTCGTCAGTCACATACAAGCAACATGTTATTTGTGTAAATACAGTTTTGAAGATAAGGTCAAAATTTCTTATTTAGCATGACATTCACTCACTAGAACCATGGTAAACAAAGGTCAACATACAGTTGTTTTTGAACACATAAAGTCGGACTTTTCCGACCAATCAAGATAGCTTCGAGTAGTTTCAGTGTGTGTGGGTTTTGATTACATGTCACAACTCTAAAGGCTGATTTTGGGTCAATTTGATGACCACTCATCATTAGATGTTTTGCAATGGACGAGGTTAGGTTTCTTGATCGGAAAAAGTTCTGAGTGCGACGCCGTACAGCTCACTGCAGACGGGTGTGACAGCACTAAGATGTTTCTTTCGGACAACCAGCAGCTGCAGTGATGTTGCCTTCTCGAGGGAGGAAGGGTTAGAAAAGGTCGACCTGAAAATGTCACACCCCACCTTAACTCACGGATTTCCGTCTCCACCGGTAAGCGTGCTCACTAAGGGCTTTTAAAGGTGGAGCTATTACTCAAAAAAGCCTTCATAAAAAAAGTCGTGCGTGACCGGCCTAAAGCAGTATTCTCTTGGGCTATGCGTTCAAGCTCGATCGTTTATAACCTTGCGCCACTGAAGTAAACGGTATGAGCTAACGAAACATTATTCCTGGTCTCTTGAAACCCCGTACTAAATCATATATTGGAGAATTGATTGTTCGAAACTGGTGACAGTTAGCTAGAACTCTGGAATCCCGGGCGATCGATGTACGTTGCGTCTCCGAAACGCGCATACAAGACACGAGTAAAATCATCTATTTGATCTCACCTAGTGCAGAGAGAGACACAAAAAGGTTTACGCTTCGTGTTTCTGGAAGCCTTGATGCCGCCACTTGCGGCCTCGCCAGCGTAGGTATAGTATCAAGTTATAGGGCAGAACCAGCTCTCTTAGACTGGATCACGGTAGACAGTCACATATGCGCTGTCCGACTAAACGGAACGGTACGGACTAGAAAGGGTCGGTCGTATCTGCCTACGCTCTCACTGACTGCAATTTTATAGAAACCTCTCTAAACTTCTCCAAAATGTTAAGCACTCTGATATAGTAATAATGGCTGGTGACTTTAACACTCAAGTAGGTAGATTCAGCAAAAAGAAAAAACCTCTAAGGGCTCCACTTATTGATAGTAAAGCTAAGAACATATTTCAGGAACAACTAGAAAAACAGTTAGGCAGCCATGTAGTAAGTGCTACCTACCCTGAGGCAGCTTGGAACGATATCAAAAAGGCAGTGATATCTACTAGTAAGGTAAACCATAAGGTTAGTAAGAAACCGTGGATTTCAGTTGCATACACCGAACTGATGGATGCTCGAACACTCATCCCGTCTAGCTCTGAGAACGATGAGGAGCTGGTTTTCGACCTAGACGTGGCTGTATAGACAACATTTTCACACTACGACAGGTCCTGGAACACAGACACAAATTTAGACGTCCTACAATAGTCGTCTTCCTGGACCCGAAGGCGGCATTCGACTCAGTGGATCGTGAGGTTCTGTGGCAGTGTCTGTCATTGAAAGGTGTACCAGAGAAGTACATTAACCTTATACAAGCTCTCTACTCCAAAACTACGGGTCGGGTGAGTGCCTATGGCGAACTATCATCGGAATTTTCTACATCAAGTGGTGTCCGTCAGGGCTGTCCACTTTCCCTGTTCTTGTTTAATTTTGTCATAGACATTCTTCTAGATATAACCTTATCCCCGCCTGAATTTTCAGGAGTCGATTTTCTACTAGGAGCCACGCTTGCTGACTTAGAATATGCCGATGACATAGTCCTATTTGGTGAAGACGCTGACAAACTGCAGAGTCTTCTGACTACCCTGTGGTGGACCAAACGATATATTATTTCAAAATATTAACAAAGTTATTGAATACATTAAGATGTATAGCAAAATATATCAGTTAAATGTTATGAACACAATAAAAATGCACGGACGTTACTTAATGCGGCAGCTTGTAGGTGTTCGGTTGCGTTTGGTACCAAAAATCCACAATCATGGAAGATTAATAATCCCAGTGATATAATCCGTCGTAGAATAGGATATGAATACGACTGTAGTCTATAAATGTAGACAATATATGTATTAGAGTCCAGATAACATGTTAATGAGCAATGGAGAACACGGAATATGTGTATAAAGTGTATTGGTTAACAATATCGCTTCTACTATCTCTATCACTGTGGGATTTGAATTGAGAATTGCATCTCTGTGCTAATGTGGTATGACAACTTGAACTTATGTACGTAGGCACGAAGTTCTACATTGCAACTGACTGACTGACTGACTGACTGAACTTTACACATAATAATCCACATTGAACAAAATTAAAACATATATACAATAATGGGCACCAACTAGGACCACTACTCATCGGTCAAATTTAAAAAAATTAGCAGACAAAAAATGGTATAAACGAACGGAAATGAAACACATTCAACACTTCAACTCCTCTTAAACTAGCTTGTATTTTTAAATACACATTCTCGTGTACATCAATAGTAATAATAACGGTTGAAGCTTTCGGAACAGTAAAATATGCAAATTTTCATGGATAAGGACGAATAGAGTGTGATTGTTGTTGTTGTGTTGTGGTGGTGGATGTTGCACATTGTAGGTTGATGACAACAATGACGGTGACCAACTTGAAGATTTCAATTTATCAACAGCAGATGTTACTGAACTTGATTCTTTCTCATCGTTCACTGCACTTTCAACTGGAACTCAAGTAACTTGATCAGATTTTCATTGACAGTTTATCAAAGCTGC
>CALYCR020001389.1:0-10063 GCA_944470395.2 Schistosoma turkestanicum
ATATATATATATATAATTCTAATTAATGGGTAACTTGTGAAAATTAGCTAGTGTTAAGGTTCGTGGATGGTGTGGCGAATACTTGAGAAATATGAGACATTAAGAGCTATTCTGTATGATATATAGTGTACTTACTTATTTCTCAGTTGATTTATGAGATTTTCCATCAAAAAATTACAGCAAATTATATATAAATTGGTTACTGTAATTCTGATAGTGTTCCAATGAATATGAATTTCTAACTGGTTGGATTTAATCCTTTCCTATCGTATCATTTCGACTATCGAAATAAGTCATTTTTAAATTTGTTCTCGTCTGCTTTTGTTTTTCACCTAAACATTTCATAACCTTCATTTTTTTTTCAAATTCACAGTCTGTAACTTGTTTTAAACGTGCAGTTTATCTAACACCATTCGATTGGAGAATATCAGTTAATCTGGGCATAATTTATATGCATACTTCACAATGGTTAAGTGCATTACAACATATCACTGCATCGATTAATTTGTTTAATTTTACGAAACAAAACTCAGTTCCTAATTGTACTACAAGTAATAATAAACTAACTCATGATATTAGTATGTTATTTTGTCTACTGGGTTATTGTTTAATCAAATTAAATGAATATTCCAAAGCATATGAAGCTTTTATGAATGCATATAAACAATGCAGGTGAGTACCGTATTATATATATATATATATATATATATATATATATATATATATATATATATATATATATATATATATATATATGGAGTATGGTATATTTGAAAGTTTTATCAACTTGTAATATTTCCAATTTCTAAACTTTCATTGAAACTTACTTTCTTATTTAATTTTGTTTAAATAAACTTGATATTAACAAAAGTTAATTCAAGTAGTATGTATTGTTACTAAAAGTCAGTCATTCAATTGACTGAATATTTGGTTTCCTAATTACCAAGATAGTTCATTATGTTGAACAGTAAACAGGTCAATTAAAAGCCATTGAATTGATTTTATTTTTGTATTTTTCCGGGCATGGCGTTAGGACATTATTCCTGGATTGTTAGGATTTTCTTTATTCCTTACCAAATAATGATTGTGTACTGTTAATATTTTAGTTGATCTTAAATTTTTTTTTATTGTGTAACAATTACTGGGCATGCTGGAGCGAACATCATTAAAGTATATTCATATTTATCCATTCAGTAATAATATTATGCGTTTCTTTGCATAGTTTTTCATGTTACTTTAAAGAATTCATCATTCATAAATAACTTTTTTTGATACACTCAACTATAGTATGTCACTGGATTTTCTCTTATCCAGGCCAGTTTGTATTATCACAAATTTTAAATTTAACAGGGATTGACTTTCTTAGTTTATATTACCTATGTTAGATAAATTAAGAAATTGATACATTTGAGGCTATTATTTTCATTCTGTCACGGCAAAATGATTCTTTTATGTTATCATAATGAATATTCACAGTACTAATCAGAGTTATTTTTACTGCTTGTTCTATGACATTAAATTCATTTACTTTGGAGTTTCTCGCTATATTCCTATCGATGGCCTGCTTCACTATCTGGGCTACCTGTTTCCTAACATCAAAACATTTCAACTAGTTACCTCTTCTTTCTATTCTAACGCGTCAATTATGTCCATTGATCACATAATCTATTAAGTCGTGTCTATAAAACGTTTGCCACCTATCTCCTCACAAGATATAAAGATGTGAAATCCCACAACTCACATTGGCTGACCTTGATGCATCAACAAGGAAACGTGTTAAAATATTCTATGCTAATAATTTCATATTCTACTGAACATATAATATTGAATAAAGGCATTATTATTATTATTTATCAGAAAAAAATCCGAACATTAATTTTCTCGATTCCTATATTTATAGTTTTATCCAGTGTTTATGATGTGAATATTTCTATGAGTACAATGTTTTTATTTAAAGTGAGATTTTCACACCTAAATTAATAAATTTGTCTTTCTCAATTATTTATGTTTTAGTAAAAATCCTTTAGTGATTTTGAATTGCACGAATTTTCTCGCTAAATCAAACGAAAAACTAACCAAGCAGATGTTTGTAAAATATCAAAAGATTACTTCAACCAGAGAATTCGAATTACCTTATTGGGTGGATAAAACTAAAGTAAGCAGATGCTCATAATTCTTACCGTTAACATGAACTTCTGAACTCACTACCGTTTCATGGCATGGGTGTTGTTTATATATATGCTTGAAATTTAAACCAAGTTAGTGCATACGGATAATCCGCTTAGGAGGATTGGAAAACTGTGAATGTAAACTAATGATACATTAAGGGTCCAGGATCTCAGGGGAACAAACGATGTTGGAACCTATTGTTGGTCACTGTCTACATTAATACCATAACACTTAACGTTGCTCCACTGCCTTGTGGATTTGACCTAGTGGTCAAGGGCTTAATGACTGCCACCTGAGAAAAATATCTGCTTTGGTTTGGGCACCTAGGTAGTAAGTATCACAGCCTACCATAAATTGAATGATTGTTTGCTGTCCAGCCGTTTCGTCTTTGTATCAGAAGTGCGCATTCAAGACCCCGACCGAAGCTGCTACCTTGACGTGGTGGTCGGGCTTGCCTACCGTGATGACCCAACCGAGCTATAGTGGCTGGAACATATGTCCCTGCAGGTCCTACCATGCCAGGCAGGTCGATTGGAGAACGATGAGACTAAAAGCAACTACTCAAGGTCTGAGGGCGAAGTCGTACTGCTGACTGTGATGGAGGGGTGTGACAGCAGTAAGGTGTTTCCCTCGGACAACCAGCATCTGCAGCGATGCTGCCTTCTCACAAGGAAGGAAGGGTTAGAAAAGGTCGACCCTAAAAATGTCACACCTCACCTTACCTCACGGATTTCCGTCTCCTTGGGTAAGGGTGCCCACTAAGGGCTTTCAAGAACGGAGCTAATCCTCAAAAAACGTTTCATAAAAAGGCCGTGCGTGACCGGCCTCAAGCAGTTGTCCTTTGGGGTCTGTGGTCACGCTCTCAGGTCTTTAAGACCAGCGCTAATCTACTTTCCTTTTCAGGTTACTCAAGAAACAACCTTCCACGGTGTGGGAAGTCAGGAAGTGACAACCGCCCTCATACCAGTAACAACACGCGAGACCAAATTGGTCAAAATCATTGAAGACCCCAACATGCGGGAATTGATCTCAATAAGACTCAGCAATCTCCACAATCCAATAATTAGAATTATGATGTGCTCACTAGTGACTAATTTCGTGAGGGGATTCCAGGAGTTCTAGTTGGAACCCGTGACCAGAAGAATTCAATCCTTTCGGGTGTGATGGGGTTACCCACCGAAGACGATGAATGATGATCGCTCAATATAGTCGGTTGATTGGAGTTGAACATGAACACCGTTGGATGCCGGTTCAGTGATCAGGAAGTTAGAATTTCTTGCGCAAGATCGAAAGTCGTTGTGTTCGTTTCTGGCTTGCGGGGTCATGGATCTGCTATGTTGAGAAGTTCCAAACAAGAATAGAACTCATGTCCTTTTGCTTCCAGATTTTTTATAGCGATTTTGTACTGATCGGTTAATGTGATTTCAATAAAACTCAACAATCTCCACAACCCTGTAATGAAAACTAAATTGAATAGGTCACTTAGTTTTTTTTTAAACCGAGTTATCGATATACAGTGACAAGCAGAAATTGACAAAATAATCGGTACATACGATTGATCAGGCAACGATTTTCGCTTGCAAGACATGTATACTTAGTTCATAATGTGCGTCTATAATTATTATCAAATATTACTAGGTCACCGTAGCTTTATTAAAACTTATAAATACTGTCACCTGTATTTTGGTATAAGTTTCTCCAAGTGAAACACCAATATGTCTAATATCATTCACATTATCATTTAGTGGAAAATCTCCATCATTGAATTATGTTGTAATTTACTGTTTCAGGTTGACAGGTTAGTTAACCAGCTGAAAACATATCTAAGAAATATTGAAACACACAATACTACAGAGAAACTAGACACAATACAAATTCCAACATTGTCCAATGGATATTCATAGTGTGAACATGGATGACTTTTTTTAAAAGAAAAACATTCTATTAGCTTTCAAAACTCGAATTTCAATAACTTAAAACTTTTAGCCCATCATAATGTTGAAATGTAAAATTTTAATTATTGAATTACTACTATTTGATTTTTCACAGTTTTTCCTTGCAAAATTCCTCACTGATCATTTTCTAGTGTTCGTTCCGGGTTTTTCTAATTTAAGCACTTTTGAAAGTTGAAATCAATAAAAATTTACAACCTCAGAATCATTATGATAATTGAGTTACAGTTTATATATATATACATACATATACCAAATTATTAATTAATATAGAGAACACATTCTTGGTTTAGATAGAAATGTATGTTTTTTGTTCAGTCAAAGTCATTAAAAACGTCGAAACTGGTAGATGAATCCCTCAGCACACTAGTCTGTAAAATGAATCGATTCAACTAGATGAAAACCAAAGTAGGTTTAGTAAAGATAGAAATATCGATGATGCTAAAAATATCAAGCATAGAAAATGTGATTCATGGAGAAACAGTTCATTTGTAGAACTAAACGTATCAAACAAATTCAAGACTCGTGATGTAAGAAGAGTAAAAAGTAAGTGCATCTACATTGTTTGAAGCTATTCTAAGCCATGTCCAACATCTCCAACGATTAGTCATGAACACTGAGTGTACCCCAGCAGTGAGTCTGAACCTAATGATTTGTCACAGACCAACAGCCAACGACTTCATATACTGACCTTATATTTTAATAGGTAACTCCTGATTTGCTTCCAATGTAAACCTGTGAATATCGGGCGTTGAGGTGTGAAGTGGACATTCGTGGCCTCTTCAATCGACTAACCATGTTTAATTAAAACCCCATGTCTAAACTTCAACTAATTCTCATGGTAATCCCAAAGAATCCTTGGAACACACTTATGAACATGCATTGTTAGCTTGTGAATACCCATTACTTTTAAAGAATATGTTTCATAGTCACAAATGTATATTTATTTATTCATGTGCAGAATTGGGCGATATTGACGGTAGGATAAAGATAGAGACTCACATGTGCAGTGATCCTCCGGAAAATGGTTTGAATGCTTGATTATGTACTTTTAATTCGGTTAATTAGTTTATGAAACTAAAAAGAATAATAATTCAAAGAAGAAATTTTTCTTACCCATAACTTCTTTATTCACTTAAGCTGTACAGTCGTGAATATAGGTAATTTTATTTTCTAAAATAGTAGTTTGTAGTAAAATAGAATGGTGTGAAATAATGATACAATAAACTTGGAGTTGTATCATGTCATGAAATAATAATAATAATGATAATCGGTTTGTGAAGAACGCTAGATTACAGATAATTGTCCCCTTTATACCTCTTCAAAGCAGAATAAAACAGAAGCTGTAATAATGGCCAGCTAATAGTTGCGAGATAGGTGAAATCGATTAGAATCAATAATGCAACAAAACACACACAATTTCAGACAAAACAGAAGCCGACGGATTATGGAAGGATTGAAAAAGAGTTTAAGACCATAGAACGGAACATACAGTTTCTTTAACAGAAACTGGTGGATAGCAGTAGCTGTACATAGCTTCTCCATTTGCATTCATTTTGCACCATATCTTCTGAACTGTATTTAAGATTTTAAAGGATGCTTCTAGTGAAGTGGAATCACTCAGTCAGCTACCACTTAGAACTTCGTGCATACGTACATCAGTTCAATTCGCCATACTACATTAGCACCAAGATGCAAATGTCAGTTCAAATTCCAGAGTAGTAGAAGTAATATAGAAGATTAACTATCGAAGATATAATTCAAGTCGTGTATCCAAGTGAAATAAATTCAACAAGAAAAAAGGTCATAAGGATTTCAGACGATTAGAATTTGAGAGAACAAAAATAGCGGATGCACCTGCGCTGTTGCAAACAATTTTGAGCCATGTCATTCAAAGAATAAACATCGGGTACGCTTGTCTCGCAGAGCCCAACCAGATAGTCCACGCCTACTTACTTGGCTCAGTACACTTTTCAGTGACTTAATGGATTTTTGCCATGTTTTGGTTTGGCCGCCCCTAACTTTCTCCCAACGTACCCCTACATCAGACCACACTAATCGTCGAGGCAGTCGATAGCTGAACATACGTGACACATGTCCCAACCACCTCAACTGATGAATATTTACTTTTTCATTCATTGATTTGTCATTCTTACCTAAATCCCTTTTACTCACACCAGCATTGCCTGATTGATGGTCTGGCGATGTACGAGCAATGACACCTATGATCGAAAACCAGTAACCTACGAATACTATGTATTCCTTGCGGCAAAGTTTCGTACCTGTATAGTAAGATGGAACGCAGCAAACTTGTCCTTTGGCAAGCAGACTGGTAGTTCGCCCATGCTGCATGTGACCCACATTAGCGAAAGCCGATCGAGCTTTCTGTATTCGAGCTGAGATTTCGTCAGACACCAGGCCATCAGTAGCAATCAGACTTTTCAGATAAGTAAAGCAGTCGACACGCTTAACTACTTCACTTCCTATCACCAGTTCAGGCATGTATACAGGCCAATCCTGAAGTGACATTTTGCATTTAGACGGAGAGAATTGTATCCCGAACATGCATGAATTGTTGCTTAGAGTAGCCAGAAAACACTGCATCTCAGCGTCTTCACCAAGTAGAACTATGTCATCAACGTATTCTAAGTCAACAAGGGAGTCTCCTGGTAGAGGCTCCGCCCCTGGAAAGTCAGACGAAGACAATTTTATCTCTAAAAGCATGTCTATAGTAAAGTGGACAAACCTGAACAACACCACTTGAAGTAATGGATTCCAATGACAGTTGACCATAAGCTCTAACTCCACCTTTAGTGTTCGAGTAGAGAGCTTGTATAAAGGTAATGTACTTCTTTGGTACACCTTTTTTAATGACAAACACTTCCACAGAACCTCACGATCAACAGAGCCAAATGCCACTTTAAGGTCCAGGAAGGCTACTATAGCGGCACGCCTAAATGTTTCTGTGTTTCAGGGCTTGTCGTAGTGTAAATATGTGGTCCAGTCTGGTTTTTCCGAGTCTTCCCTTCTCGAGGTCTAGTTAGGCGTCACTAGACACTATGTCAGTTAATCTGATTCCTCTGTGATTGTCACAAGAGCACTTTTGTCCTTTCTTATAGACTGAAACGATCAGTATTTGATACCAGTCAGATGGGATTACGCCCGAACCCCAAATTCTACCTAACATCTCAATCAATCTAACTGCTAATACTGGACTACCATCCTTAGGAATCTGTGGGTTGAGCCTGTCAGACCCTGCTGCTCTCGCTCGCTTCAGATTTCCTACAGCTTCTTTTTCAACTTCACTAAGAGTCGAACGACTTACATCAATTAGCCATTGAGATTGACTGAAATGTGGCTGAATGTCATTTGAACTGCTCTCCAAAATGTTTTGTCCGTCTGTCCAATCTCCTGTATTGAGAGTGAATAATAGTCCTGTCTCTATCTGAGAGAGTCTCGCTAAAAGTCAGATCCCTATTACCACTTTCTTTGATAAGTCTCAATAGTTATCTACTATTACCTATTGCCGCTGCCTTTCCCATTTCTCTTAGTCTTGCTACTCACCACTGTTCATGATCAATGCGCAGGCTTCTGTTCAGATGGTGGTTAAGATGAAACCACATCTCATCATGTTCGGAGCCAGAGAGGATGAGTTTCCGTGCATCTATCAGGTCGGCAGATACCACTGAGATTCGCGGCTACTCTTTAATCTTATGGATTACCTGACTTGCAGATATCATTGCTGTTTCTGCAGCTTTTCGAACATCATTCCAAGCTTCTTCAGGATGAGTCTGACTAACTGTTCTTCTAGTTGCTCCTGATATATATTCTTAGCCATGCTATTATTACGTAGAACCCTTAGAGGTTTCCTGGCAGTGTCTTTCCTAAGTCCATTAAGACGCAAACAAATACGCGCTCGCACTTGAGCATAGTCTGAATCTAAACAAGTGCTCCACAATGAGCGACAGTCTTCAGCAGAGCCTCCCCATCGATGGCTTATAGCGATGTGATCTAGTTGGGTCGGTTTTGGGTGTGGCCAAGTCGAGATGTTTTACTTATGCTTCAAGTTAGTATTTGCTAGAAATAGGCGCTTATCGGAGCATGGCTGCAGCAGACGGTCGCTATTATCTGCTCTTTGAGCCGTGACGCTATATGATCCACCCAGTTGTCTTTCCTTCTCCCTTAGTCTACCTACTTGAGCATTGAGGTCACCAGCCACTATTAATATATCAGAGCGTCTAACGTTTTGAGGAGTTCTGAAAGCTTTCTGTAAAACTCATCTTTTAACTCATCCGGACTGCAGTCAGTGCGAGCGTAGGCAGAGACAACAAAGAGGTAACGGCGAGTTTCCATCTTTACGAGTCCTTACTGTCCTGTTTAGTCAGACAGCGTATAGGCAACTGTCCACTGGGACCCAGTCTCAGGGAGCTAGTTCTACCTTAGGACTTACTACTATACCTACACCAGCGAGACGACGGGAAACGGCAGTGCGGTCTCCAAATATACGGAGCATAAACCGATTGGGCTCTTTATCTGGACAAGGTAAAACCAAATTAATGATTCTACTCCGATCGTGTATGCGCGTTTCGGAGACTCAGCATTCATTGATAGTGTGGGACTCCAAAGTCCTAGCTTAGGTAGCCTGTTTTCCTATTTGGCACAAGGTTCTAACATGAAAGGCATCAATATCTAGTGTAGGGTGGGGCTTCAGGAGACTAGGAATAACGTTTCGTGAGCTCGAACCGTTCGTATTGGCGGTGCTGTGTGATAAAATAGTGAGAAGGGTCAGCCGTGTCGATAAGAGAGATATTATGGGGTGTAGGAAGGATTTGAATGGGACTAATTCGGTCTCGTGTGCTATTACAGGTATGAGAGCTGCCCACACCGTCGGAGTTTCTTGAGGGATTTTAAAAGGAAGGTGGATTAGTGTTGGTCTTAGTGACCTGGGAGCGTGATCTCAGAGTCTGAGGGACAACTGCTTGAGGCCAGTCATGCACGGCATTTTCATGAGACATTTTGAAAGTGTTAGCTACGCTCTTCAAGTGGCCTTATCGCTGGAGACGGAAATCCATGGGGCGAGCTGAGGTGTGACATTTTAGGGTCGACCTTTTCTAACTCATTCCTTCCTTATGTGAAGGCAGCATCGCTGCAGATGCTGGCTGTTTGCGCGACACACTTTATTGCTGTAACACCGTTCTACAGTCACCAGTACGACTTCGCCTTCAGACCCTGAGTTGCTGCTTTGAGTCTTACTCTTCCGGAGTTGACCTGCCTGGCAAGACGTAAAGGAACAAGTTCTCAAGGAATTTAGTTCGTTTTTGGTTCAACTCCGACCACCGTATATATTTAGCAGCTACTGTCTACGGTAAGGGTTAGTTTCCAGAACTGACTGGATGTTCCAAAATCGAGCTTTTTGCTAACTTCTGTGGTATTTTAGAAAGCCAGTTCCCTTAGGATATTAGTCACTAGTGAACACCGGATAATTTTAATTATTGGTTTGTGGAGATTGTTGAGTTATATGACTTCAATGGGCTTCAAAAATCCCCAACCCCATATGCTGATTATTATTTGAGCTGTTATGGAGCGAATTGTTAATTTTATCTTCACTGATAAGTTCAGCATTGATACGCCTAATTCTTAACTCTTGATAAAATTTAAACCATTTTCAATCAATTTGTTCAGCAGTTACTACATTCCCAAAATTTGTAGACTCTGGTTAGAAACAAGGATTCTCAATCTGTCAAATAACTGTTGCATGTTATTTATGTTTATAGAAAGTGCATATAATAAGCGAACTGAAAATCAAGAATCCTATTCGATAGTATATACAACAACAAACGATTTATTTTCACTAGACAAATTTAGCTTTACGGACTACTTCAAGTCAGCTCGTAATAAAGACCTCTGTGAAAGCTTATTTAACACTCATAAATATTGTGTCT
>CALYCR020001390.1:0-10098 GCA_944470395.2 Schistosoma turkestanicum
CTGAAATACAACGACCATACAGTGCTTTTCTCACTATGTCATATTTCTCTAACACTGATGGTTTTCGAGATTCAGTAATATATTCTTAAGCAATTCACAAATGGTATTCAAAATAAACAATATGAAAAAAGTATACAGTATGTGATATGTAAATGTTGACATACGAGTACAAGTAAGATCTGTGAAATGAAAGATATCGAAAAGAAACATTTTACTTTAGAGAAACAATTCACTTTGAAATCATAATTATTAGACTGTGAACGATAGATATGCATTGAATTTAATCACTTGATGATTTCACTTACTGTCTGTGTGGTTTGAATCTGAGAATATAAAAATAAATATGAAATGGTCAACAGAAAACATGTCAAAAATCTTGTTGTTTCATTAAAATTTATTTGATAAATTGAAACCCAATTCGTTATTTCAGAGTCCTGCTTGATCACATCGTGTCTGCTAACTGTACGTCTCCACTAAGCTCTAGTCTCATTTAGCGCTCAGTGTTATCATATGTACGTGCGTGAACGATCGGATGAGTGCGATCTTGCCTACAGAATTAGATGACTGCGTCAACTCCAAGTTTACTATTAGTGTGTTCAATTTTCACTGCGCTACATATTTTCTGTGTTCCAATGGATTGATAGTTTAGTAAAGAGATAAACAGAATAAATTGACAAACTATGAACATTTGACTTACATGAGCACACGATTGGAGCTGAAAATCATTGTAGAATAAACCAGTTACAAACATGTTGAAACAGTTTCTGAACATTATTCTTAAATTTCTTTCACAAAATGATTTTTATCCTTTAAAAACTTCATACGTACAATAAAACTACAAATGTTAGTCTTTCATGATGCAGAGCAAGTGTACCACTGCCAACAAGGTGATGTATTCTTCTCTTACATAAGGAAACGATGAGTTCAAGTGAAGGTTATCAGTTTCATTATGTAAGGTTATTTTCTTACTCTATACGGAAATATGCTATGCACCGTGACTAAAGTTGTGAAACAATTTGAAGTGTAATGGTGTATATAAATGGTAGAAATAAGGATCTCTAGTTACTGTGACTCTATCAACAGTGATTTGACATTCATTCTTCGTTGATGAATAATAAATTTGTTTTTTCGTGGTCTTTAGAATGGTTTGTGAAATTTGCGTTTTCAGATGGAACTTTCACAAATCATTCTTTGTAAACATGACAAGTTTGTCACATCAACAAACTTTAAAATGTTTTGCACTAAGCAATTTAGTGCGTTTACTACCTGGATGTGAAAATATGGTGAATTGTGTGTCAGACATTTGTAAACTTATAAAAAGGAGGAACGTCCTTAGTCATTCAGTATAAAATAATAACATGAGCTGATCATAAAAAAATTTCTAATCAAATGAAATTTTAATCTGGTCATTCAATTTACGATTTGGGGTGAAATCACTCATAATAAAATAAATTCATTTATAAAATTGTTTAAATGATTACGTCTTTATCTATAAAAAAACATATCACTGATGAATCGCATTTCTGTAACATATCGTGGCAGTTTATTGCTGTGTAACGGTGATCATCTATCTTGTAATCTAATGGTTTTCCCTATCGATCAATAGATCTTTCTCTTTTCCAATTCATCTATCAATTCCCTATCTATTTATCTATCTATTTGTGTATCTATCCATTTATTTGAAACAAATACTCACCACTCGGATGCTTATGGGATGCTATTTGGAAATAAAATTAAAAAAAAAACAATAAAATCAGTATGAAATTTTTGATTTGATCTAAATTAAGTTAATGAAAGCATTATTTTAAAAGAATATTTAGTAAATGATAAATGTTAGTCATGAATAAACATGGAAAGGTACTTACTGCTTTTCTTTTGTGGTACACCTGTGACAAAATGGTCCAATAAACAATCATTAGATAAGTTTAAAAATAATCACACTTAACTTGATACACAAATGTTTCTTACATTTGGAAAGGTAAAACAATTGAGAAATATATTTTTACATATATAAGGCAGATATAAGGCAGAATTCAATATGATCAATGATATATAATCAGATTAGGATCAAATTATGCCATATGATTTTGTGAAGTACAATCTGCCTGTAAAATCAACTGAATTCATTAAGGAGCACAATTTGCTTATATTATTTTACATTTATTAGAACACATTGACAAGGATTTCCATTCTCGGAACACTTCGCCAGTGATTAACATTTGTAGTGCCATGAATCTGGGATCGACTACTTATTTCACTTCAAACTGTCGTGAATACATTGTATTACGGATTCAGTAAAATTAATACCACGAGGAGTAGAACATGATAATGTGAGCATTTTCACTTACTAGTCGAATGAACAAAGCTCACTCCTCCTTAGCACCAGAAGATCCTGTCAGTCGAAGCTTATGATATCAATGCAGACCAGGTGTCAATGGTTCGTCAGACGATCTTGAGAGAATGTCATCTATTCGAGGAATGGGCTTCAATATAGATGTTCAACACCAGTTGGCAAAGTCATGTCAACAAACTGGATGAAAATATATTTCATTAGTTTTCAAAAATAAACTGCCGAAATACCTATCACCAATCTGTGTCATATGTCTACTGTAGTCTGTTTTCATTCACTAGTCATTAAGACTTCATGTTTTGTAATCTCTCGAAAATTTCAAAAGCCACATATTCCTCAACAGTATGATAGTTATTACAAACAAAAATGCATTCAGAATGAAAACATCATTATGCTTACTTACCGAGTATAAGTATACTGAACACTTGCACCACACTTAGTATCAACAAAGCCTTGACAATTGAGAATTGCATGGTGTTACACAAGTGATTATTCAATAAATTTCTCATCACTTATATACTCTGTTTTTCAACGAACAAACTCATGACTGAACAAAATGATTGGTTGGTCGACGGAACGTGAGTGCATGCTGAACACGTATATGTGAAGAAAATTATACGAATTCTTTTCGCACGTGTAAGTTCAGCTAACGTTTGTGATGAGTCAGAGCGATGAATAAATTGTTCGTGACTACGAAAGAAAATTCATGGATTATAATTACATATTTCTCTAATTATATATTTCTCAAATATTATGCATACTTGTTACAGTAAATTAATTAGATTTTGAAGCCCAAATACTCTTTGCATCATAGGCTCTCTATGGATCCGTAAATTATTATCAAACAGATTATCAATGCAATTTGATCGTTGGATTATTGTTAAGGTCTAGCCTATCAAGATACACTTTTGTCTCACGCATTCACAATTGTTATTTTCCACTTATTGTTCTGATGTTTTCTGGTTTTGTAATTGCACAAAAGAATGTCTGAAAGGCAATTAGTAATTTTTGACAGGTGATCACTGATGTTTTGTCCTTGCTCTGTGTTCGAGGGTAGTTAGTGTTTAACCAATTTTCAAGCAAAGAAACGCAGTTCCGTCCATTTTGCAGTTGAATGATTGTTCGAAGGTTGTCTCTATGTATTGGTCACACATGACGTCAGTATTATGCAGAACTTTTTCATTATTGGTCAGCCCGATAACATCTTCCCATCCTAAACCATCGCTAGTTCACAAGCTATAATACTTACCTATGGATGTACTTGCCTACTCCGTAATACCCGTTACCCCTTATGGAGCATAGGCTGCCGTTTAGATTCTTTCAACCAATTCTGTCCTTCGAAATCTTAACCAAGTGCTGTTTACTCATTTACTGTTGTATGCAGTTCTCGACGCAGAGGTTTATCTTACATACCACTTTTCGTTTGTCCTTGAGGGTTGCTCAGTGATCCATTTGATTGATTCTGTATGTGTGTCTTGTCCACTGCCAGCGCTTTTCCTAATTTTACCTCAGTCGGAATCTGGTTTGTTTTCTCTTGTTTTGATATGACAAAAGTTGAGAAACCAAATATCTACTACAAAATAATGTGCTCCGTATGTGAAATACACTGTTCGGGAAAATTAGACGATGATAATGTAACAGTCTATAAGCCATACGTGTAACATTTCGAAAACCGTACTTAAAGCCAAAGTTTCTGATGATGTTGCTGTTCAGTACAATAATGAAAGTTACGTAAACAGATCATCCAGTCCAGATGATGAAGCGACATGACAATATTCCCTTTATTCCTACATTTATGAGTGTCATTCTTTAAAGTATCATGATGTTCATTATCTCACTCAAATCTTATTGAATAGAGCGGCGAGTATCTTGTATGTTTCTGCTATGTTTGTTCTCACTGCCATAGATGGTATTTGGTTTATTCTAACCACTTTGTATTCTGTTGATTCATCTGATACTCACGCTCTTCTTTCCAACGAACGCGTTAAGTCAGCTACAGGTGGGAGATTTGTAGTTGCTGCTTTGATGATGGGTCGGCTCACTCCTTTATCAGCTCCATCAACCTGTTTATCTGTGCTTCAGAGTCAGTGATTCGTTTGTGCTTCTGTTTTTCAGACTGTCCGTCCTCGTTCATTACATTTTCCAGCGATCTAGTTCATTACATCTTTTGATTGACAGATGTTTCCTTCTTCTGCAGCTAGATGTCCTCCATATTTTACTTTATTAGCTCTAATGCTTCATTTCAACTATATGTTTGTCTCTATAGATTTAGTCAGTGACTTTGATATTTCTTCTTTTGTGCATCAGATACTCTCAGTAAGGAGTAGCAATGCAGAACTAATTAAAATGACCAGTAGAATATATGAGAGAATGAAGCAGACGAGTCCGTAGATGCATACCATCACAATAGACTGCCGGGCTGCACACAGTCATACAGATCTAAATGGAGGCAACAGACAAACAGGTAAGTTGGATATCGGTAACGACTGCAAATGTAGATGTTCATTTGATGCTCAAGGCCGAATGACGGATGTGCAACCTCTAGTAGACACAAGAAGAGATTAGAAACGGAACGAGCATTTGAACTATGACCGTAGATTAATGATAATACGAGTAATCGCCAACACCCTGTCTATGAGTTTGATAGTATGAAAGACAGAAGAAACGTTTGCAAGTACCTCTGAAAGAAGGCTGTAGGTTTGACAGGAGTTCCATCTGACAGCATTGATCTTAATCTATTAGTGCAGCATCACATTGTAACCCTAGACAACGAATGCTAAATCAAAACGATCGTGAAACAAAATATCCACAAACAGATGAATTGTGGTATTATAAGAACGTTTAACGATCTCTGAGCATCCCTGCTGCACATACTTCAAAAATGAATTAAGAAACCAGACCATGTAGAGATCACGGAACCGGAGCTAATAATATGGCAACGTGTGGATTTACTGGCAAGTCACTCCACATGCATAGTATATATATACCAAGTGACGTGTGAGCATGCAGAATAAACAGCTAATCATTGAGTCTCTTTCTACAGAGTGTCATCTAATATTTTAACCATTAGAGGATATCACTTCAAAGGCTACCTGTTACTTCAACTCACAGGACTCTTCGAAAACAAATGAAAAAATGCTACTTTACGACTGAACATTCGTTTGATAATAACTGTCCTAAAACACAAAACGCGAACCAGAATCAATGATCGTCTGTCTAAAATTCTTTATTATCTTTCAGACATTTGTTTGTTTACACACAAAACCTGACCGCATCACACCAGTTATTGCAAAATAAAAATTGTAAACGGGTCGACCGAATGTATCTGTGAGTAACCGTGGCATAATCAACATCCTCGCAAAGAAATTCCAATGGTAGATCCTGTGATAATAGTTTGTGGAAAAAAAATATAAGAAAAATCTTAGGGCTTGACAATCTAGTTCCTCAATAATTATATGGTATTCATAATATTAGAAAAATAATGATTATCATCCATGAATTTTCTTCCTCATTAATTATTACTTGATACTTCGTTCCAACATTTCGAATTGTTTAGTTAAATTTATGTGAAGAAAAAAGATTAGCACATTGGTTTACATATGTAACAACAACACTGGTTGAACCGATCAGCTTAGTCTCATCAGCGTACACGTTTATCACACTGTACATAATATAAGCAATATTGGTAATAATCACTACAGTCTTGTGAATAAACTTTTCTCTACACACAAATGTGCCAAACACAACGTCAAGTGTAGTCGATCTATGAATCGTTTGTTCTTTCATGTTCATAATTAGACAAGTCCACATTGAAAAATGTTGGAAGTTTGAGAAATATGCGCTAACATGCAATCAAATTCATGTATGGAGGAAATCAGCGTGATGAGTTATATCGAAAAACAGATTCAGAATAAATAAGACCACCAGATTCTAAGAGTTTCAATTAATTAACACATCTAAACATCGAAAATCGCTTATATGCCGAATGATATCTTCACATAGAATAAGTTGCATCGCCTCAACATTTTTCAATCCATGACACACATAACTCGTGCCCACTCACAACCTGTACACCGATCACCGATCACTTACGTGTGCATGTGATACCTAGTGACATTTCTTGTAGCGTAGATAGATCCGTTACAAGCATGTTGAAGTGTTTGCTTGTCTCGACTAGTCTATGTGAGAATGACTCAAATGTTGGTGCTGACAAAGGCGAGTCAACCACTGATAACTTCATGATGTGGTATTTTCACGTTTAATGAAGTGTAGCGCTCAACAAAAGCTGTCGGATCCATTATATATGGTTATTTCCAATCTCGTCGTAAACTTTATCTGTATCTTACAAGACATAATAGTTTGAAATATTTTAAAGTGTGTTCGTGTGATATAGGGTGAATGAAATTTTTGTTTTCACTCAATAAAACTGCATGGACAATGGTTTGAAATTCGTGTTTCGTTGATTATTATTCAATGAGTAATCGTATGTTATTCAGAGCAGTTCAAGACCTACCATTTCTCAGATTGAACTTGTGCAAAATACTTTTAATAATCTCGTCGATATAAGTGCATGAACAAATGTTTACCAGTTGAGCGTCAGCACACTCACTTGTATCAACGGCCGTCCAGTGCTTCCAGGTTTCTAATGTTGGTCTGACAATGATTGATTGATAATTGCAAATTTGTAAAAACACAAATCTCCAAAACTCTGCCCAAAAATTGCTGAATATGTTAAGTGGTGTATTTGTTAAGTTTCGCCACGAAATCATCCTTCATAGACCTCTCATTTGAGAAATAAACAGACAAAATGCGATACTGTGATGCCTAACGATTGATAGCAATTTTTTGAAAAATATTTCGATTAACTGCATTACATCAACCATGATGAACTGCATGCTACAACGTCGAACAATATTGAGTAACAAATGTTATCCTGTTGTGCTGTGGTGCGAACTACTTATAAGTAGTATATAACGTGATTGTCAACGTAAATTCTAGTAGCATAATATGGGGGTAATATCAAAAATTTAGAGTTAGAAAATAATGGAGTTTGTATGAAACGCATGAATAGTGACAATGGATTGATTTTTGGCTACAGTAACAGTCCAGTTCCATAGGATAAACTGATCTTTTGCAAATGAACAGTTTGCGATGTGGTTTTCCGATTTTACTGAGTCACTCTGTAATTTTCGCTAAATATAATTCGATTTCCCCACCTGTATTCTGATTCACTACATTTGGTGTCGCTGCCTACGCAAAGGATGAAAACCCGTGGGTGAAGGAGTTTGAGGATGGGGATATGCGGACCTTCCTGAAGGAGTTTGGGGGAGCTAGTGGGGGCGAAAGAACCGAAGGTGAATTTGGTGGTGCTCGGGACGCTGCTGAGAGTAAGTGCGAAGGCAGTATATGACAGCTGGGACGGTGCTGAAGACTCCAGTATCAATTTAAACGAATGCCGTCCGGGTTGGCTGGTGCACCGTTCACGTTTAGAAGATTGATGACGCTGCTGCTTAAGAATCTAGACAATGTTGAGGTATTTGGCGACGATGTACTTGTATACAGCCTGACGGAAACAGATCACGTCAAGCATGTGGAAGCGGTCTTAAAGCGAATTGACGAATTCGGGCTTCGAATTAATAAGGAAAAGTCGCAGATAGCGAAAAGCAGCGTCATATTGTTGGGACATAAAGTGAGAAATGGAGAAATAATGCCATTACCAGAGAAAATTCTTACCATAAAAAATATTGCAGTACCTAATTCAAAAAGGAAGTTGAGACAGTTTCTGGGAAGAGCAGCGTTCTGTAGTAGGTTTGTCAAGAATTTCAACGAAATAGCAGTACCCTTATATGAGTTGCTGAGCAACACCAAGTTTACACGGACTGAGGCTGCCGAACGAACGTTCAACCGAATCAAAAACATGCTAGACGATCGTCAGATGACGCTGCGACTGCCTGAACCCGGAAAATTGTTTACAGTGGCCACAGATGCAAGTGATCATGGTATAGGTGCGGTATTGTGTCAGGCTGATAGAGTGGTGGAATATGCAAGTCGCGTTCTCACACCCGCCGAGCAGAAGTATTCAACGATCGAAAAGGAGTGCCTAGCAATCGTGTGGGCAGTAGAAAAATGGAGACCGTATCTTTTAGGTAGACGATTTCACATTGAGACTGACCATAAACCCCTGCAGAGGTTGAGAACAGCAAGAGACCCCCGAGGGCAGTTGACGCGGTGGATGATACGTCTGCAAGAATACGACTTCAGTATCGGCCATGTTCCAGGAAAAGAAAATGTAATGGCGGATTACTTGTCAAGCACAGACATGGAAGATGACTTTCCAGTGACAGTATACGCGGTGAATAGTTTAGATGGAGACCCATTAGAACTCATCCGGCAACCGAAAGCTGATCCGAACCTTCGAGAGGTAATCAGAGTGATAAAAGAAGGAGAAGACGTAGACAAACGAACGAGGGACAAGGAGGTAATAATGTTACTTAGGCAAAAGGAACGACTGAAAATGAACGCATATGGAGTCCTGACGTGGCAGGACGATGACAAGAATTGGGTGGCTGTAATCCCGAAAGACTGGTGGCGTAAGATGATACACGAGTGTCACCAGGTAGCACATACAGGCATCGCAAGAACGACGGATTTATTACGACAAAGTGCATACTGGCCGGGCATGAGAGACGATGTGGCTCAATACGTGTTAACTTGCCAACAGTGTCAACTAATGAAAAGCGATAGATACACACAACCGCCATTACAGTCGATCCCAGTAACCGCAGTCGGTGATCTATGGTCGGTGGATATAATGGGACCGTTTCCACAGACGGCGACCGGTAACCGGTACCTGCTAGTAATGACGGAGCATGCTACACGCTGGATAGATGCCGTATCCATTGCAGACCAGCGGGCAAGAACAGTGACCGAAGTGGTGATCCGGCATATTGTAGCGTGCCACGGAATACCGAAAATGATATTAACGGACCAGGGTCCCTGTTTTGAAAGTGACGAGTTTAAAGACCGTCTAAGACAGTTTGGCATCAAGAGGATACGAACTACACCGTATCATCCTCAGACAAACGGGCTTACAGAGAGAAACAACCGGACGTTAAAGGAATGGTTAGCATCTAAAGGAGAAGATTGGGGGAAAGAGTTACCATTGATTTTGTTGGTGCATCGTTCCTCCATACAAGGAACAACCAACAAATCACCCTTCTCGCTCATGTATGGCAGACAACCGCGACTTCCATTGCACAATAAGACCTGGCCACAACAACAGAAATGGACAACAGCAAGGTTAAGAAAAGAGAGGAGGGAGGCAATCAGGAACGTGGGAAAGAAACAAATATTAGACATAAAGAAGGCGGAACAACAGAGTAGAACGTGGAAACCTTTTACAGTGGGGGACCTAGTAAAGTGTAGAGAACAAAAAAGTAACACAGCAGGGGGATCAGGGTGGGGAAAGCTGATCCTAAAGTGGGATGGACCGTACGTTATCACGGAGAGACGTGGCGCGGTGTTCACGATCCGGAGAGAAGACAAACAGAAGCGCGTAAATGCTAGTTAACTGCAGAGATGGTTTCAAGATTGTTCAGTGTATGAGTCACGAAAAGCACCAAAGAAGACATCGGTACGGCGATCAGAAAGACTACGTCGACAGCTTATTAAAAGGGGGTGCGGACTACTTATAAGTAGTATATAACGTGAGTGTCAACGTAAAGTCTGGTAGCATAATATGGGGGAGA
>CALYCR020001391.1:0-10057 GCA_944470395.2 Schistosoma turkestanicum
AGAGGACGCAACATTGGAGAACAATTGGGAAAGGATCAAGCAGCAATCACTTCAACATGTCACGAAGTTCTGGGTCACAAGAAGTACCATCATAATGAATGGATCTTTGTTGTTACTCTTGTAAAAATTGAAGAAAGGAGGAACAAGAAGGCAGAAATCAATGTCAGCTGAACAAGAGCATAGAAAGTTAAGGCACAAGCTGAATACACACAAGCAAACAGGGAAGTGAGGGAGGCCATCAGAGCTAACAAACGAAGATATGTGGAAGATCTAGCAATGACGGCGAAAAAGGCTGCAAGAGACGGAAATTCGAGACAATTGTTTGAAACAACAAAGAAGCTCGTCAGAAACTATCGTAAACCAGAACGACCAGTGAAAAGCAAGGAAGGCAAAGTAATCAGCAACACTGAACAACAGTGAAATAGGTGGGTAGAGCACTTTAAGGAACTCCTAAATCGACCAGCTCCACTGAACACACCCAATATCGAAGCAGCATCCACGGATCTCCCAATTAATATTGGAGCACCTACGATTGAGGAGATCAGTATGGCCATCAGACAAATCAAGAACGGCAAAGCAGCAGGACCAGACAACATTCCAGCAGAGGCAATGAAAGCAGATGTAGAAGCAACTGCGAAATTATTTCACATTCTTTTCAGGAAGATTTGGGATGGGGGACCAGGAACATCAGATTGGAAAGAAGGATACCTGATCAAAATACCAAAGGAAGGAAATTTCAGCAAGTGTGAGAACTACACAGGCATCACTCTTCTTCCAGTATCAGGCAAAATCTTCAACAGAGTATTGTTAAACAGAATGAAGGACTTCGTAGACATTCAACTTCGAGATCAACAGGCCGGATTTCGTAAGGATCGATCTTGTACTGTTGAAGATGCAACTTTACTGATCATTGTGAAACAAACATTAGAATGGAACTCACCACTCTACATCAACTTCATCGACTGCGAGAAAGTATTCGATAGCGTGGACAGGAAAACTCTGTGAAGGCTCCTTCTATACCACGGTGTGCCGTAGAAGATAGTCAACATTATACGTAATTCTTATGATGGATTCAACTGCAAAATCGTGCACGGAGGACAGCTAACCGACTCTTTCGAGGTGAAGACCGGTGTCAGGCAAGGTTGCTTAATCTCACTATTTCTCTTTCTGCTTCTCGTGATCGACTGGATTATGAAGACGTCAACAGCTGGAGGGAAGCATGGTATCATCTGAAAAGCTAGGACGCAGCTAGACGATCTGGACTTCACAGATGACCTGGCTCTTCTACCGCACGTGCAAAAACAAATGCAAGAGAAGACGGCTAGTGTAGCACCAGCCTCTACGGCAGTAGGTCTCAACATACAAAAAAGGAAAAAGTATAATTCTCCGATGCAACACAACATGCACCAACCAAATCACTCTTGATGGAGATGCCTTGGAGGACGTTAACGCCTTTACATATCTGGGCAGCATCATCGACAATCAAGGATGATCCGATGCAGATGTCAGGGCGCGGATTGGCAAAGCATAAGCGGAATTTTTACAGTTGAACAATATCTGGAACTCAAAACAACTTTCAATTAACACCAAAGTCAGAATTTTTAATACAAATGTCAAGACAGGTCTGTTGCATGGGACGGAAACTTGGAGAATTACGAAAGGCATCATCCAGAAGATATAAGTATTTATTAACAGATGTCTACGCAAAATACTTCGGATTCGTTGGCCAGACACCATCAGCAACAACGTACTGTGGGAGAGAACGAACCAGATTCCAGTGGAGGAGGAAATCAGGAAGAAGTGATGGAAGTGGATAGGACACACACTACGAAAAGCACCGAACTGCATCAAGAGACAAGCCCTCACATGGAACCTTCACGGCAAAAGGAAAAGAGGAAGGTCAAGGAACACAATATGCCGAGAAATAGAGAACGATATGAGAATGAACAAAAACTGGAAAGAACTAGAAATGGTTGCACAGGAATGAATTTGTTGGAGAAAAGTGGTGGCTGGCTTATGCTTCATCGAAGGTAACAGGGGTGAATGTGTAAGTACGTAACATGAAAATAAACAAAATGTTTCCTGCTTAATCATAGATATATAAGCTACAGTTATACAAGTGGCTGTGTAAATAAAATAATCCAACGGCTGTAAAAAAATTAATATTTGCAAATTCAAATGTATGTGGATGCAATACATTGTAACTCAGGAACAATGGATTGAATTATTGGCTGTGGGTTGAAGCAAGTACTGTTTCCGACATAAAAAAACACACACTGCTGCCTGTTACTCTTAAAAGTGTAGAGCCTACGCTTTCCTGGGACGTCCTCAGTTCTAAACAATTGCGGTTCATTCTTCTCATGTCACTATCCTTCTCTGTTTATGATGCTTGTAACCTCAAGCGATAGGTCAGCATTCATCTAAGGATGCACATATTAAAGACAAGACTGGTCACAGGTTGTCCTAACCATCAATGTAAAAATCAGACAACCAATATAAATAAATTAGGTTTCAAAGTGTTTCAAAAACTCCCACAAACCTACAGTAAAATTTATCGTGTGTTCAATGTTGACCAGCTTCCTGAGGAAATGTTTCCATGTTCCAGTGAGTAATAGTTATCGACCGAGTTCGATCACCTGGGGGGTGAATCACTGGTGTCCAAATGCAGTGGATGAGGGCGCGCAAATCCGTGGGTTGATTGGAGTTAGACGCTGACACTTTTGGATGCCGGAACAGTGGTCCAGAATTAAGATCTTTGATTGCAAGACCAAATGTCCTAGTTCGCTCCCTGTGATTAGTGGGATTAACGCATGTGAACTGCTAGTGCGTCCCATGTCATATAGAAACGGCCATTCAGTGCTCCCAGATTTCTTATCATGGTCTAAAATTGATCGATTCATGATTCCAGCGAAACTCAACATAATCCATACCCCTATAATGAAAATGAATATATGTGTAATAACTGAAAGGATCTGAATGAAATCAACCATGTCAATGGTTGGTTAGTAAACCTTGAAAAAAGTTGAAATCATTTTTAACCACGTATAATGAGAGTATTTTTTAAATCACTAACTTACATACTTCACACAAACACAGAAACTTGTGCAAAAACAGATCGACAAAGCAACTGACTTGAATAGTGTTACATAATACAGCCGTAACTGATCGTACATACCAATTTCTAACTAACCATAGGACACTACACATATTATCTATATGCTGGTCTGTATAGAGTTAAAACCTGGCTGTCTGGATAGATTTCAGTTATTTTATCAGCCATGTCGGCTAACTCGGTCAGGTTGGCTGAATTGATGGTTACCGTAAGAATCTGTCTTACGTTGTGTTTGTGGTGTGGTGAAGGAATTTGCTGAGGGAGAGTCCACTGTCGGCGGTTTAGTGCAAGTAAAACCGTATGAGAAAGAAACAAAATGTGTAAGCCGAAAATAATAATAAAAAAATTATAGTAACATAAAAATAGCAAAAACACGGATTCACCAAATAATTGTGGTGAACCAATCAATATATTATTTCAAAATATAACAAAGTTATTGAATACCAATAGCGTTTATTGAAATATATCGATTAAATATAATAAATACAATAAAAATGTAAGGACGTTACTTTATACGGCTGCTTGTGCGTCTTCGGTTGTTATTGGTACCATAAATCCACAATTATAGAAATGTAAGTAATACAATTAATGTAAATATCCGTAAGGTAGCATATACGTATGACTGCAGTCTATAAATGTAGACAATCTAAGTAATAGAATCCAATTACTTGGCATTGAAAAGCAAATGCAATACCAAAGTTCGAAGCGACAGGAGACAATTTCAGACGAAGCTAGCAGCCAGAATAGAGCCAAACCCGAGACATCTGTTTAGGTTCATGTCCAAAAGAAAACCTACTAATCAAGGGTTGTGTTCCCTAAAAGGACCTAACGGAGAAGACCTCACCAACCTAGAGATGGCCCAGATCTTCAACACCCATTTTTCTGATCAATTAAACCAGGCGCCTTCATGTTCAGAGTAATATGCCAACCCAATGCCAGCTGACGGCTTAGGGAACATCCGTATCACTCCTGACCTAGTATTAAGGAAACTAAAATCCTTACGCCCAGGTGAGTCACCAGGTTGTGACAAAATCCGCCCTATAGTCTTGCAACAGTGCGCTGAAGCCCTCTGTTCACCGTTATGCAACCTGTTCAGGCATTCACTGGAGTCACACCAATTCCCAGCGGAATGGAAACAAGCTACTCTCTCTCCAATCTTCAAAGGAGGAGATAGAAAGGACCCAGCCTGTTACAGACCAGTCGCACTACTACCTATATTATCAAAGGTTATAGAAGAACTAGTAGACGAACAAATGAGGAAGCAAATGGATAAAAATAAAATACTCCATAAAGCTCAACACGGGTTTCGAAAAGGCACGTCGTGTGCATCTAATCTTTTCATCGCATGGGACAGTTGGACATCCTGCTTGGACCGTAAAATACCAGTCCACGTAGTATTTCTCGACTTCGCAAAAGCCTTTGACACAGTGCCCCACGCACGCCTAATCGAAAAGGTTGTGGAAATAGGCTTCACTGACCCACTCGTATCTTGGCTCAGAAACTACCTTGAGAATAGAAAGTTTCGCACCAAGGTAAAAAGGGTGCACGCGAGTTGGAGTGTATCCACATCAGGAGTTTTACAGGGGACCATCGTAGGCCCACTCCTCTTCCAGATATTTATTAACGACCTGCTAGGCTCGGTTAGCTCACAGGCATTGATCTACGCAGACGATGCGAAGATCTCGAGGTCCATTAGAAGCGAAGAGGATTCGACTGATGCATCACCACCATACCCCTCGAAAAAGATACTGGACATTGGAAGTGTAAGAGTCAGTTTCTGATTGCATATTTACACCATGTCACTGACCGATACAGTATAATACAGCCACTTTTTCAATAGTAGAGTACAAATAATTAAGGTGCACAATAGGTTCTTTTAGCGATTTGTCGAGAACAATAGTGAATTTGTTGAGAAAGGTCAAATGGAACGCGCTTGATACGAGCTCTGACTCAGGCAATCATGTACATATGGTGCATGATCCCTACAGTTGCCAAGGATTTCCCACCGTGAATTGGGTTCTGAAAAGGAGGAGATAGTGGCAAGTGTATATATATAACCAAAGCACTACCTAACCTGTCATGTTGAAGGAGTCGATACAGTAGTATGTCAAGATAAAGTTCATACTGACCACTTAAATAAAATTATATTATGTGAATATAAGAATATAACACACAGATAGAGGAGTACAGCAAAAAGAAGGAAGAGTTGTGCAGTTTCAGGTGGATAGAAGAGAAGTCGAAGTAAGAATCTGGATTTATGTACGTTGAAATCGAAAAAGTAGGGTTTGTAGAAAGAAAACTTTGATAAAATTTCGCACTGTCTAACTGCTTTTATTATTATTATTACTGAATGCCAACCTCTTAGTCAAACTGTAGGCGCCTGAGTAAGAATGTTGCGGGTGTCTCGACAGAATAGCGACCTCAGCATAGTTTTGGAAACATGAACCACAGAAGTAGCAAGCTTATAAGAGGAACCTCAGTGTTACTGATTAGTCGTCTCATCAATCTAAAGAGCCGAAAGCAAACAAAATGTTCTGCCCCACAAACATGGGTGGTTTGAAGTTATCGCCCACACCATCAATGTTTGCTGGTCAGCAACTCCACCCTCCCTCCTTTTGTGTTGTTAGGGTGATGTTAAATGTTTAAAAGAAGCTATTGAGTTCTACTTGGTGCTCCATGTCTCACATCCTGTTGAGAAACACTATTTCTGCAAGTTCCTTTCACAAACTTGTCTGGCTGTTACAACTTATGAACTATTGGTTAGGCATCAATGCAGTACAGTTAACAGTTATGGAGAAATAGTAAGGATTTTCAAACAAGATATCAGCATTTTGAATGTATTGGGGAAGATGTACTTAACTAACTAAGCAGGTGATATAAATAGTATCACGTGTAAAAGTTGAGCAATAGATAACACTAAAGGATCAAGGTAAATCAGTAGCGTTTAAACGAGATCAATATAATTCATAATAAGCAATGTGAAACTCACACAGTTGTAAGTGTTGATAAGGTTGCGCCCAGGAGAGTACAGTGCATTCTAATCAACCAGTTTACAGTTGAACAGTGTCGATCGACCCAGTGAGTAGAGTAACCTGTCTATTTCAAATAAAAACTAAAGAGATTTATATTCACCTAGAAAAATTTAATGCTACTTGAGAGGGTAAAAATGACTAAATAAGATGCTGCACTGAGTTCATTGTCTTTGAAGTGAATGCAGAGCTATTATTATGAAAGCAGGGTGCGAGTGAGTTCACGAGTGCACAAGAGTCAGTGCAACTGATTGCATCATTAAGAAGTTGAACAAACTCATGTAACCCACTTGCCATGCATATTTTTGAGAGAATCTACAGTAATGAGTTCGTGTTGGATTGTGTGCAACACGTTTCCCAAGTCAGATTTTTCGTTTGATAAATCACTTTCACGTCAGAGGTAGATTTCATCAGTGTTGAAACAACTGCATATGCTGTTGATGTAGATTATGAGAAGTAGTGGACCCAAAACACTGCCCTGCACAACACCACTGGTAATTGGTCGAGGTGTAGATGTATGTGAGTTGATTTTGGTAACCTGATATCTGTCTGTGAGGAACGACCTAATCCATTGCAACAGGTGGCCACTAATACCGACGGACTGAAGTCTGTTGATTAAAAGACTGTGAGGTACCTTATCGAAAGCCTTTTTGATATCAAAATACAACACGATTACTAGTTGCTTTTGATCGCGTATGCTGGTAACCTCATTAAAGAAATCTAAAAGACATGTGGTGCATGACCTAGTTCTAAAGAAGCCATGTTGAGAGGAATCAATGTGACCTTCCCTGAGTAATTGATGAGATAGTTGATCTTTTATCACTTTCTCCATCATACGTGATACAACAGGAGTGACATTAATTGGTCTGAAGTTTTGGATTAAGTCTTTCGGTCCAGATTTATGTACAAAGATTATGAATACTGCTACAGTTAATGTTAGTATCAGGGGTAGGAGATGTGTTCAGATTGAGGGAGAACCATTTACTAAACAGTTCGCAAATAACAGCTTCGTCATAATACGTCTGTCCTTCTTGCAGTATATAAGGAATTTTGCGATCTGAGTCTTTTTTATGCGTTTTTTAAGCAAACGACAGAGGTTTTGGGACTAACACGCAGTATGGAGAGCATTATTTCCTTCGATTTGCCTACGCACTCCATGTTGATATTTTACACCTTCAAACATAGCGTAAATTTGGTACAGGATGCTGAAGTCCTTAGATTTGCGATACGCCCATTTTAGTTGACGTAGTTTAGCCCTAGCTCTGAAGGTGATATAAGGAGTAACTGTTTTGAAAGACGTTTTGAGTGGGATAGTAGTGTCTAAAGCAGATTGGATGGTGACGTTGATGATATGTAATGCATCAGGAAGTTCAAGACAAGAAAAAAACGCAGTCCAATCGGAGTGCAGAATAAGAAACCGAAAGCTGTCCCAGTCAGCATGTTCATAGTCTCTGTATTAAAACGGTTTACTGTTTTAGATTTCTTACATTTAGCAAAAAATGGAAGGGTACAGAGGATAGTTTCATGGTCACTGTTGTGAAACTTTCCGCAGACCGCCACAGATGTTGGGTTGACATCGTGACAAAATATCAAATCGAGAATGTTTCGGTTCTCAGTAGGCAGGTACACATGTTGTTGCCAACCATGTTTGTCTAGGGGACCAAGTAAGCTATCAAAGCGTAGTGATCCGGAATGTGTCTGCCAGTTGATTCCAGGGAGCTTGAAGTCACCACAAATAATTTTGCAGGTGCATTTAAGACAGGCAGCCCTGGAAAACGACTCACCAATAGCGACGTCAACAGATCGATGAGTGTTTGGAGATCGATATATGCATCCAACCACTATTTAACATTCATGAGCGTACACAGTCAGCCATATCGAATCAGGCACTTGATTAAGAACAGTATCATAAAATATTTCTGCTTTGATGTCTCTAGATACATAGATGAGGCAACCATCACCCTTGTTAGATCCTCGGTCGCCGCGAGAGAGTTCATAAGAGTCTATTAGAAGGTATGAGTCAGGGACATCGGAGGACAACCAGCTTTCAGTAATCAGGACAATGGAAGGATTGTTTAGAATTATCAGAGAGCGTAAGTGGGTAATCTTATTGATAACAGTTCGGGAATTATTCAGCATTGGTGTTACATAGGATGAATACTCATCTTTTAGGGCTGCACGATGGGCATCTGGAGGGTTGTATGTTATGTGTTCTGAAGGAGGGCTTGAAGTAGCAACATAGGCTTGAATGTTATAGTCAGTTAATTTGTGAGCGTTATAGTTAGAGGGAGAAAGGTATTCAGAGACAGGCATGGTGAGAGAAACATGTGAGGTAGAATATGATAAGTGTTGTTCATCAGAGATAACTGATGACCCCTAAAGAACAGATGCGGAAGTCTGAAGGGTGTATAAAGTTGGATCGTTTCGTCAGTCCATTGGATTAGGTATAGTGGGGTAAGTCAAATCTTTGGACAATCTGAAAGGTGGTTTGACAAAAGGACCAGACATAAAAGTATTGCATCTAGAAGGGGCAGACAGAGGCAAAGATTGATTGTCATCCGTTACATCACAGAATGCAGAGCATGACTTGAAGGAGGAGGAAATATCGCCATTAACAGCTGGAGGTAGTTAAACAACTCTGTTGAGGAGGTGAGCGTTAAAAAAGGGTATGGTACATGTTTAGGAGTGACCAAAGAATTGTAATAGGTATTTCGGCTAGGGTGGTGTCAAGGAACATTGGGCGGATTCCCAAGCAGGCCAGTGTTATGAGTTATCTAGGCAACTCTAGGCATCTTAGTCTTTTTGTACTCAATCAAGGGTAAAGGCTTTGGGTTAGAAACGGGGAGGCGCCTAAAGTCGGATTCCCATGAACGTGTTCCGATTGCGGGCTCGTCAAGAGTTTACGACCAGCCACACTCTCTAACAAGTGCTCACTGGAATCGATTTCAGATGAAACACAAGAATGAGCGGATGGTTTCGAATCACTCGCAAGGAGGTGAGTTTTATTTATATCAACGAGCGGGGTACAAGGTAAAGAGATGTTGTTTTCAAGTTCACTGTAAGATTCTAATAAGCTAGTGGGTAGATCAGAATAAGATACGGATGGAGCACTGTTCTTATGTTTGATTTTATCGAATTAAGTAGCTGATTTCGATCTTTAACAGGTGTTATATTCGACAGGTGGAATCAAGAGTTTTTTAGATAAACGTGACATGTTTGTGGAATTATTTGTAAGCAGAGTTTTGTTACCGTGAGCAGAACGTCTGTTTGGAATTACGAAGCCAAAAACTACAGTGCAAATTACTAAAATAAGAAAAAACGAGGAGTGGTTGTAAGAGATGAAATAATGTGTACCGTTGAACTAGAATAAAATGATCGGAAACTGAAAAAAATGAAACACGTGAAAAAAACGTACAACTTTCAAAGTACGCATACATATTGTGCACGTCTCGCTTAATTAAACAGGCAAAAGCTAATGTAAATTACTGTGAAATAGACCAGTGACAAATGTGTTGAAACGATTTCTGGTTTCGATTAGTACTTTTGCATATTATGTAAACTGACGTAACCTATGTGATCGAGACAATTGACATAAGTTGCCATGGATGCTTTACTGTGTTCAAATAAATGTGCACGTTAACAAATGAAAGGCCTGATGAGGCTTTGTTACAATTATCACAATACGACTTGATCACATTGCAAAATGTTAGAAATATGGGAAACATTCGTCATCATGCAATCATATTCATTGTGATGAATAATATAATAAATCACAGTGAGATATTATTAGACTATCAGACTCGGTGGTATTCAGTTTATTTGCACAATTAACGAATTCACGAAACATCGAAAACTGCTCATGTTCCTGAACGCATCCTCACACAAACTTCGTTCGAATAATTTGATATATTTCAGT
>CALYCR020001392.1:0-10057 GCA_944470395.2 Schistosoma turkestanicum
AACATGGCCAACGAGAGTAGAAGATACTCGTCGGTTATTGGTTTTCGATCATAGGTGTCTTCGAAGCATTGCTCGTATATCGTGGGACACCCGAGTGAGCAACACTTATTAGGAATCGGGTGCTAGGTAAGGATGGCAGATCAATCGATGAAGTATTGAAACTTCACCAGTTGAGGTGGTTGGGACATGTGTTGCGTATGCCCAACCACCGACTGCCTCGTCGAGCCTTGTTTTGTAGTGTAGGAATAGGTTGGACGAAAGCTAGGGGCGGACAGACCAAAACATGACAGAAATCCATGAAGTCATTGACTAGTGGACTGAGCCGTGTCGGTAATTGTCGACTACCTGGTTGGGGTCCGCGAGATGATAATAATCGATGGTTAGAGACCTTGAATGACATGGCTCAAAATCGTTCGCAATGGCGCTGGTGCATTTATTCTCTGTGTTCTCTCAAATGCTAATCTTCTGGATTCTTCAACCCCTCTAGTTTCGACTCTCTAAACTTTTCTCACTGAATCATACTTCTTGAATAGTATCTTCTAATCCTAACCTCTCCGATTCTGTGACAGATATTGTCACAGAAACTCAAGATCAACAGAGTCGAATACCGCCTTAAGATCATGGAATATAAGTATTGTTGGAAGTCAAAAAGTGCCTTTGACTTTTACGCTAATTTTTTTTCCGGGAATTTCATTGCTGTTGAAGCAATGTTTCGGTTAGCATAATCTTTTTTTTCGTAAGATTTACCACACCTGTTGAACATATACAGTGCTTTGCTTTCCATTATGAATTCACCCTACAACAAACAAATTGTTTAATCATTTGCTTGCAAGCTCTACCAATCTAAATTTTTTTTTCCTCAAACGGAGAAATTTTGTACAATGAATATGTTTTAAGTAAGAACAAAAGTTGTCTTTTAATAATGTTCATTCTACCGGTAATTAATTTTGTGAAAGTAGTTTCGGTGTTATGTATAATATAATACTTTTTGTACTTTTTGAATGCGAATTTTTCTAAAACTTAGTTTAAGAATATTAACCTCAGCGAAATAATTTATCCTGATAATTTGAATAATAATAATAATATTATTAATGATATTGTTAGATAAACACACCGCCTAATCAATACATTGTTATAATGCTAGAGATGAATCTTTTGTTTCATAAATTTCTTTACCTTTATTGAAATTGTGAATATAATGATAATGAAGAATAGTAAATTTATGTTTTGTTGCACTTTCATTATTTTTATTTCAATAATGAAATTTTCACAGCATCCACAGAGGTCATTTGGGATTTCGTCTCTAAAGCTCATGACCCGTCAGTTGCTATTGTACACCAACTGCCATTTTTTGCCGATCATTCTGGTTTTGTAGCAGCTATTGAAAAGGTAATTGAAATGTATTTTTTTTTGAGTGGAAGTTTGCAAAATTTTTTAAAAAATTATTATTCATTTAATGTTAATGAGAAAGAGAGAGAGTCACATCTCATTGTTTCTTTATGTTGATTACTGTCAGTAATAGTGTACTGCTGTATTGAGATTGTTTTAACTTCGTTTTTTAAGTTCCTAATCCGTCTCTGTTCACACCATCCTTCAGAATAATTTATCTTTTTTGAATCACTTACATGTAATCAATTCAATCTATGCATCACACACAGTTTTCTTTAAGTGATTATTTGACAGTCTTCAATTATTGTCCAATATGTTTAGTTGTTTTTACAAGTGATGCACACAAGAACCAGGAGTTGTAAATGTTTTTGTAATATTTATGGTGGAAAAAATATTTGTTTTCATCGTTCATAATCGAAATCAGATGAATAGACGTATTCATTCTTTATTTTTCTTTGAGTTTTGAGTATGATTACACGATTACTTTCTTCTTGAATCAGATTTTCTGTGAGTTGTTCTTTTTCACTTCTATCCTCTTCATCTCAGTAATGTTCTTTCTCTTTCCAACTTGAAACGATATATATATGTATTAGCTTTTAGTTCTTTATGTATTTGAATGAATGATTATGTTATACATATTATTTATTCACACGAAATATGGCCAGTCAGAGTAGAAGATATTCGTAAGTTGCTTGTCTTCGATCATAGGAAAATCCAAAGCATTGCTCGTATATCCTGGGACACCCGAGTGAGCAATGCTGTTATTAGGAAACGGGTACTGGGTAGGGATGGCAGATCAATAGATGAATCATTAAGACTTCATCAGTTGAGGTGGTTGAAACGTGTGTTACGTAGGCCCAAACACCGACTGCTTCGACGAGCAATGTATTTTGATGTAGGAGTTGGTTGGAAGTTAGCTAGGCACGACCAAACCAAAACATGACACAAATCGGTGAAGTCACTGACAAGTGGACTGAGTCATTTTGGTCGGTGTCGACTATCTGGTTGGTGTCCGCGAGATGATAGTAATCGATGATTAGAGGCTCTGAATGACATGACTGAAAACCGTTTGGAATGGCTCAGGTTCATTTATTCTTTGTGTACTTTCAAATCCTAATCATCTGGATTCTTCATCACCTTTATCTTTTTCTTTTAAGTTTATTTAACTTTTTGAATAATATCTTTGAAGGCCAATCTTTCCGATTACTGCTAGTGCTTCTACTACCTCTTCTACTATGGGATTTGAATTGACAATTATATCTCTGTGCTAATGTGGTATGGGAACTTGAACTGCTGTATGTACGTACGAAGTTCTATGTTGTTGTTGACTGACTGACTGACTGACGTATAGTGTTTTTTACTGAAACAAATTAAAATAGTCTAGCAATCTGATATTTTCCTACTGAACTACTTGTATCTAAGTTATTGATGAAATTTAATTTTGTTGAGGTTTTAAATGTCATTTTTTCCTAGTTTTCTATTATAAATACCAGTCGGTGTCACTTATCAATTGAATGTTCATTACTATTTTTTTCAATCTTTTCTAGATCATCTGTTTGTCTTTATTTGCAAATAATTAAATTTGTCTGTCTTATAAAATATATGTTGGGTTTTCTGTACAACAGTCAGGAAAAAATATTTTTTAACTTTTAATTCAGAATTAAAATGGCTTGAAACACTAAGGATATGTTATGCATCTTTCTATATATATATATATATATATATATATTTGTTGGACATCTGATTCAATGTGATGTGTAATATGATTTTTAACACTTCAAAATTAAAACTTATCATTGGATATATGAACTAAAATAAGGTAATACTGACCAGCATATATATATATAACAATGAAAACAAATCATTGTTTAAACTTTCTCATATCTTACTGTAGCAATTCAATGGACATCTTGCATTGAAGATTAAAGAAAATTTAAAAAAAAATAACTGACATTCCCCCTGAAATGCACAGTTTGTATATTTTTTATTTTATGTAAATTATTTTGTTTCAATTATTTTGCTACAAAAATTGATTACTTGGGCGCGCGAATGCAAAATAGACTCAACTTCTCGACTTGAAATTAAATGAAACATTAAATAAGTTGTTTGATTAAAATAAGCTTTACAATATGTGATAAATAAAAAATCGATAAATAGAATTAACTTCATTATAATGAGCAAAAATCTTTTTTCAGTGATATTTATTTCTTATTTCTTTTCAATCTCTTAGATGATATCACATCATGAAACAAAATAATTTTAAACGTTTTTGTTTTATTAAGTAAGGTTATTTACGGAATATTGCAAACGTAAGAAAGATTTGGTTATAAATAAGTTCAAATAATTTGTGTTTTATAGCCATGTTGTGAGATAGTGGAGAACATTTGTGTCTCAAGTAGATGATTGTTAGGCTGTTTCGCTCTCTCAGCTGGATCTTTCGGTTGTGGAGCTTTCATTGTTTTTCTGAACGACATCATCAGTACAAACTTCAGATAGAAGTAAAATATTCGAATTCCCCCATGTTTGACCCGTATCTTCTTCTGTTGACCTCGATCTTGATTGACTGTTATTGTCCTTAAACCTGCAGTTGTTTGCACCTTTGTTTTGAAAGTATTCTCGTTTGATCTGTTTCTTGACCCTATGTCACCTATGATTTTTGTGATTAGTTGATAAATTAGGTCAATGTCGATTTGTTTGTTGATTGGTGATTGACCTGAGTGCCAAGCTTGTAAAAGTTCTCTAGTGTTCTTTGCACTCCCCCTATCCAGTATTTCCACATTGTTCCAATCGAATGTGTGTCCATAATTGTCTTTGTGTATTGATATAAGCGAAGCGTTGTCGTGGCGTTTGAGTGCTAATTGGTGTTCTCGTAAACGAAGCTGAAGAGGCCGCCCACTTTGTCCTATGTAGTGTTTTTCACAGTGTGTGCAATTTATTTTGTAGATGATGATATTTGGTTTTTCTTCATTCGTCATTTTGTGCTTTGGTCTACAAGGATTGATTGAAGTGATTGTGTTGGTTTGTGTGCCACACCTATTCCAAATGGTTTGAGTAGTCGTGCTGTATGCTCCGATATGTCTTTTGTGTATGGTAGGATGATATGTTTATTAGTTTCTGTACTTGATTTCGCTTGTGTTTATGATTTCGGTTGATGTGTTTTGATGAAATTGCGTGGATATCCGTTGTTTTGGAAGGTAGTCTTAAGATGCTTTTCCTCGTTTTTTAGTGCTTCATGTGTGCTGCAGTGTATCTTCGCTCTCTTGAACAAAGTTTGTCTGCGAGAACTCTTACTATATCAACACAAATATAACACCGTATGGTTTAAAATGTAATAAGTAGTTACACTAAATAACAAAAGATCTGGTTCATTCAAATAAGATAGGAATTTGTTTGAAAGGGAATTCGCTGAACATACTGTTTTGTAATCCGAAATTTATACAATAAATTTACATTCTTATATATATTTATTATTTATAACTAGCCCACATTTGTTACGTTAGAAAGTTTCGTTGGAAGGTTTTTGCACTAAATAAATTTAAATCTTCAAATAATCGAAACGTCTAAAGTACGCAGAATTTTTTTCTGTAATTTCAGCTGTTCTGGACATTGTAACTGTTCAGTGATTGAAAATCATATCAAATCCGATTATTGCACAATAAATAACAGTCATCCTGAGACCGTTTGCAATGGCGCAGGTGCATTCAGTCTTTGTGTTCGCTCAAATCCTAACCTTCTGAATTCCTTATCACCTTTATTTTTCGATTTAAAGTTTATTTCACTTCTTGAATGATTTCCTCGAACCCTAATCTCTCTGATTACTGCTTATACTTTTACTAGCTCTACTACTATAGGATTTGAATTAACAATCGCATCTCTGTGCTAATGTGGTCAGTCAGTCAGTCAGTTGCAACGTAGAACTTCGTACGTATGTACATAAGTTCATGTTGCCATACCACATTATTAGCACAGAGACGCAAATATCAAATCACATCCCATAGTGATAAAGATAGTAGAGGTATTAATGTTAATAAAGAAGACTAGGGTTTAAGATATTATTCAAAAAAATATAATTCAGTGAGATAAGGTTAGAAAGACAAAGGTACGGGTGCTGGCTAATCCAGAAGATTAGGATTTGAGAGAGCTCAAAGAGTGGATGCACCTGCGCCATTGCAAACGATTTTGAGCCATGTCGTTCAAGGTCTCTAACCATTGATGACTTTCGTCTCGCGGACCCCAACCAGGTAGTCTACATCTACCAACATGACTCAGTCCATTTGTCAGTGACTTCATGGATTTCTGCCATGTTTTGGTCTGGCCGCCCCTAACTTTCTTCCAACCTACTCCTACACCACAAAACATAGCTCGTCGGGGCAGTCGGTGGTTAGGCATACGTAACACATGTCCCAACCACCTCAACTCATGAAGTTTCACCACTTCATCTACTGATCTGCCATCCTTACCTAGTACTCGTTTCCTAACAACAGCATTGCTTACTCGGCTGTCCCACGATATACGAGCAATGCTTCTTAAACATCTACGGTCGAATACTAGTAACCTACGAACATCGAGCTTTCTGTATCCGAGCTGAGATTTCGTCAGTCACCAGACCGTCAGCACTGATGAGACTCCCCAGATAGGTGAAGTGATCAACACGCTCGACTACTTCACTCCCTATCACTAGTTCAGGTGCCGATGCAACCCAGTCTTGAAGCAACATTTTGCATTTCGAGGGGGAAAACCGCATCCCGAACATGCTCGCATTGTTGCTTATGGTAGTCAGAAGATTCTGCAGTTTGTCAGCGTCTTCACCGAATAGAACTATGTCATCGGCATATTCTAGATCAGTAAGCGACTTTCCTGGTAGAAGGTCTACTCCTGAAAATTCAGACGAGAATAAGGTTATTTCTAGAGGCATGTCTATGATAAAATTAAACAAGAATGGAGAAAGTGGACATCCCTGACGGACACCACTTGATGTAGAGAATTCAGATGACAGTTCGCCATATGCTCTCACCCGACCAGTGGTGTTCGAGTAGAGTGCTTTTATAAGGTTAATGTACTTCTTTGGTACACCTTTCAATGACAGACACTGCCACAGAACCTCACGATCCACTGAGTCGAATGCCGCCTTAAGGTCCAGGAACACGACTATTGTCGGACGTCTAAATGTGTGTCTGTGTTCCAGGACCTGTCGTAGTGTGAAGATGTGGTCTATACGACCACGTCCAGGTCGAAAACCAGATTGGTTTTCTCTAGTCTGCTCTTCACGAGCTCTAGTTAGACGTCTAAGTATAATCGAGGCTAACAATTTAGAAACTATATTAGTTAAACTTATTCCCCTGTGATTGTCACAAGAGGACTTCTGTCCTTTCTTGTAGATTGGGACAATTAGCGACTGGGACCAGTCAGATGGGATTACGTCCAGTTCCCAGATTCTACCTATGATCTCGGTCAGTCTAACCGTTAAAACTGGACCACCATCCTTAAGCATCTCAGGGGTAAGCCTATCGGGACCTGCCGCTCTACCTCTCCTTAGATTTCCTATAGCTTTCTCAACTTCATGTAAACTGGGAGGACTTAAATCGATTTGCCATTCAGGATGACTGGAAATCGTGGGCAACCGAAGTGTGGCTGAAGGCCAGTTGAACTGATCCCTAAAGTGTTCTGCCCATCGGTCCAGCCTCCTAGATTGAGAATGGATAATAAGACCATCCTTTTCCGAAATAGTCTCACTCACATTCGGGTTCCTAATACCGGTTTCTTTAATAAGGCGGAAAAGTTGTCTAGTGTTGCCTATCGCCGCTGCCTTTTCCATCGCTTTTGCTTTCGCCACCCACCACTGTTCACGGTCGTTACGTAGGCTTTTTATAAGTCTGCGCCTAAGCTGACTACGCTCTTCATCATGTTCAGACTCAGGTGGGATGCGTTTTCGAGCATCCATCAGATTGGTGGATGCGACTGAAATCCACTGCTTCATCCTAGCCTTGTGGTTTACCTTGCTAGCAGATACCATTGCTGTTTCCACAGCCTTCTTGATATGATTCCAACCTGCTTCAGGATGGGAATCACTTGCATGGCCGCCTAACTGTTTTTCTAGTTCCTCCTGAAATATTTTCTTAGCTTGATTATCATCAAGTAAAGCCCTAAGAGGCTTCCTTACGGTGTCTTTCCTACGTCCAGCAAGCCTCAAACAAATATGTGCTCGCACTAGGGCATGATCTGAATCTAAACATGTGCCCCAGAACGAGCAACAATCCTCTATCGAACCCCTCCATCGGTGGCTGATGGCGATATGATCTAGTTTTGTCGAACATTGAGACGACTTCGGGGGTCGCCAGGTCGAAAGGTGTTTTTCCTTATGCTTAAAATTAGTGTTTGCTAGAAATAGTTGGTTATCTGAGCACAGTTGCAACAGACGGTCGCCATTGTCTGTTCTTTGAGCCGCGAGACCGTAACATCCACCTAGGTGTCTTTCATTTTCACTTAGTCTACCTACTTGTATACTGAAGTCACCGGCCATTATAACTATATCAGAGCGCTTAACCTTTTGGAGGATGTCCGAAAGCTTTCTGTAAAACTCATCTTTCACATCATCTGGGCTGCAGTCAGTGGGGGCGTAGGCTGATATGACGAAGAGGCAACGGCGAGTGTCCCTATCTTTCCGAGTCCTTACTGTCCCGTTCAGTCGGACGGCGCACAAGCGACTATCTATAGGGATCCAGTCAAGGAGAGATTGTTCTGCCCTACGACTCAATGCTATACCTACACCGGCGAGGCCCCTAGAAGCAGCATCAGGGCTACCGGATACGCGAAGGGTAAATCGAGCTGCTTCTTTATCTTGACATGGTGAGGTCAAATGAGTGATGCTACTCGGATCCTGTATGCGCGTTTCCGAGATGCAGCACACATCGATGGAACGAGATTCTAAAGTCCTAGCTAATGATGCCTGTTGCCCTATTTGACACAATGTCCGTACATTGAATGCTCCAACATGTAGTTTGGAACGGGGTTTAAGGAGACCAGGAACGACGTTTCGCAAACTCGCATCGTTTGCATTAGCTGTGCACTGTAATAAATGAATGTGAGAAGAGTTAGTTGTGGAGATAAGAGAGGTATTAGGGAATGTAGGAAGAATTTGATTTTGAACAATTTGGTCTCGTGTGCTGTTGCGGGTATGAGGGCGGTTATCACTTCCCGGCTGCCCACACCGTGGAAGGTGTGCTAATGTGGTATGACAACATGAACTGTTGTACGCACTGATGAACGCTATTCATTCTTCTAATGTCTGCATACAATTGACGATTCTATGTGTTCTTTGGTCTACCCCTTTTCTTTCCCCCTTGATGATTCCAAGTTAGGGTTCGACTTGTGATGCAGTTTGATGACTCCTGCTATGCATATCCCATCCAGCCTCAGTGTTCTTTCATGCTTTGTTCTCTGCCACAGTTGGTTATTGCTGATAGTGGTCGGCCAACACATCCGGAGTATCTTACGTAGACAACAGTTTATACGTATCTGTATCTTTTTGATGAAGGTTGTAGTAGCTCTCAAAGTTTAAAGTTCTATACACTACAATATTGAAAATTATAACGTTAGTTTTAGTTGACACTTGTTTTCATTTACAGATGACTTATCATGGATTACATGTAAAAGTGATTACAATTGTAATTCAGTCGGTTTTCTAACTCAAAAACACAGTGATTCCTCTCATTGCACAGCCACTGAGTGTTTCTTATTGTTTAAAAGTAGAATGTTACATTTGTTGAATTATATAACTGACTGTTGCATGTGTCAACATAAACTAATTAAAATCATTAATTTTTATGTAGGTCAAATATTTTTTTTCTCTATTTTATTAAACTTAACCGATTGCATATACGTTAGAATAAAAAATAATTCGATTTATGGTTTTTGTTAAAATATTGTGAAATTCTTTTCCATTATGTAATTCATGTTCCAAAAAAACGAAGGATTTATTATGAATTTTTCTTAATCATTATAACATTAAATATTAAATTTATGATGAAGTGGTAATTTTAATAATTTGGATTAACAGTGGAATGATGTGGTTGTATGGAATAGTTTTCAGTGTTGTTCATCCCCTTTAAGGGATTTATTGATTCCGTCAGAAAAAAAGTCTGTGTGCGTTTGAGGTTCCGTCATAAGTTTTGACTATGTTCACATCTAAATTGTTCATATTAAAAATGATTTCCATTTTTCTTTGTAAATGTTGTCAATTTGAACGTTGAAAATTCACACACAACAATACAAATGACATTGATTTCGGTATTTGTATTAATCTGATTCATGATCTGTGCAAAATGTTTTGACACCAATTAAACGTCCGATAGTCATAACCATTATCAAAAGTAATAGCTTTAAAAAAAATCACAAAATTAGGTGACTTCTGGATATAATCCTTAATTCAAGTGTCAACAATATATTTTAATGTTTCAGACGACTTAAATGAAACTACTGAGCATTAAAAATATGTAATATCATGTAGAAGTCTATCTGAAGTTTGTGCTGATGATGTTGTTCAGGAGAACAATGAAAGCTCCACAACCAAAACAACCAGCTCAGAGAACCAAACACCACCACAATCGTCCACCTGAGCTACAAGTTTTTTTCCACCATCTCATTATCGTGTTTCATTACTTTTATTTTC
>CALYCR020001393.1:0-10037 GCA_944470395.2 Schistosoma turkestanicum
AAACATAAAAACTCGAAATTTCAGAAATAAAATTACAAAATTAGGACCTTTTGCAAATGAGTTCTGGAGATCTAACGTACCCAACAAAATGTGACACATATGTTCTTCAGATTTGAAATCAAGGCTGTAACTTAATTAGTAGTATCTATAAACAAAAAGCTACAGAGTAGTTGTAATTCTGATTTCTTACCATTATTCCCCGAATGTTTATACTATATTCTAATTTCTAAATTTATTCCTCAACGCTTACCGTAACTCTAGATTGAAACCCGAATGCTTATGCTTAAGTCTTAACTAAGATTGTTATTTGTTTGTCTAAAGTATTTTACTATTCTTATTGGTTAAAAAAAAATTGTTTAAATTGTCACTTCCAATCGTGAATGATTTGAGTAGGCATTTAAAAAATAACTTTATGATTCGGTCGCAATTTCAAATAAAAAAAGCGATAAACCTTTTTTTGTTTTAATGTGTTTACAACTGGATATTAGTGATTTTTATTGCCACATCAGCTGGTTGTCTGATTTGCCTTTAAGAACTCTGAAAGTGTTTAAATTTCCAGCATATCGTCATACCAATTTTTTAAAAATTTATCTTACTGTAAGTGAATATCAATGTGTGTAAATTATCGATGAATGTTTGACTATTTTGATGGAATTTTTAGACGTTCACGCACAATACCGAAGGTCCCGGGTTCGAATCCTGCGAGGGGCAGGAGTCGTGGATACGCACTGCTGATGAGTCCCATACCAGGACGAAATGGCCGTCTTTCAGTGCTTCCAGGTTTCTAATGGTGGTCTAACAATGATTGATTGATGACTTCAAAAAAATGTGTAGAAACACCAATCTTCATAAGAATCTACAATATTGTCGTTGCATCAAATACATTGTAGCCAAAGTATTGTGATTCAATCATGATATAGTGATTTTATGACGAGTGAATGAATTGATACTATGATTACATAATGGGAATTAAATTATAACTCGGAGAGAATGTTTACCAATGTTTGATCATCAATATATATGTGAATAATAAATGACTGAGTCACTAGGTTTAAAACCGAAAGCAATGAATGTAGATAAGTGTCAGTTATAGGATAGGCAAACATTGACACGCAGATGAGTATAATACTTTTATATTAATGTCACTACATTGTACTCTATTTGACCTACTCTATTTGCTTGATTCTTTCTAAGAAAGATTAGGTGTGCCGACATATTTGAGAAATGGCCATCCCACGGTAATTCTGGTTTGAATGACATTATATTAGCATGAGAAGAAGTGATTTTTTGAATAGTTTCCTTCAGACGTACCATCACCTACTATGTCAACTGGCTGTATTCATCATTTCCAGGAAGGTGACAGACTCATTCATTGTACAATGTTAACCAGAGGATGATCAGAGACTATTCGAAAGTTGTCTCGTTTGAAACACTTCAACAATGCCCATTAATAAAGTAGCAGGCCCCCAAATGTAGTAATTTCCCTGCTGGATCATTTCGTTTAGTGACATGAGTATCTTATTCATTGTGGTAGTGTTCGGTTTTCTGAGCACAATGTTTTGGTTGTGGAGCTTTCATCATTGCTTTTCGGAACAACATCATTAGCACAAACTTCAGATAGGCGAAGTGAAGTATTCGAATTTCTCCACGTGTGACCTGTAGCTCTTTCTGCTAACCCCGATGTTAATTGGTTGCTACTGACCTCTATCTAAACTGTCGTTGTTTGCACCTTATTTTGATTGCATCCCCCTTTTGATCTGTTTCTTGGTCCTATGTCACTAGTGATCAAAATTGATCAATCAATTCGCTGCCTTCATCGATCACTGATAACGTCTCCAGACTGTGAATCTAAGTTGGCATAGATGCAAATCTGAAGCGGAGCATCAATTGTAGGTATACCTAGCTGATGAGTACCGAACAGCACGAAACCTAAATCAAATAGGGTTATCGGTCGAATACTTTCAACCGCTCAGTATGCCTCAGGATGCTTCACCTCGCGTTAGCTAACTATCTATAACTTTCAGTCATAATTATCATTAAACAGAACACTACCAAATAAAAAAAATCATAATTAATTACATTTTTATAAACTAGAATGTTAAATCAAACTCATACATACTTCTTACTTGAAAATGTCATGATCTATGTAATCTGATTAAAATGAAATAAACCTACACAAACAACACTTTACTTCAATTACCATGATTAATGATGTTGACATTCATGTCAAACACTGAAATACTCTTCGATCAACACATTTTGCTATTTTACGGCCAGTCAAGAATACTTTGTGAGAAGAAAAAAATACTCTTCTTCTTCTGTGTGTGTGTGTCTATGCATAGAGAAACATTCTTGATAATTGACACTTGAATGCATGTTTTTCTTTCTTCGATAAACCCATCTGGATCGGTTAATCTGAATCGTGTTATTCTAAAAATGAGGTTAACCAGCTAGAAGAACATTCTACCGTTTTGGGCAGTTCTTTCATCTCGGCTTAATTTCTTTGCCTTTGTATTTGACACTTATAATCTATATCTGTCCAGTCAGTATCAGGCTAATAATAATAATAATAATAATAATAATAATAATAATAATAATAATTCTGTTCTGATTAGTTTTTTTCATGATTTATAAATACGAGATAGTACGGCGTTAATTGTTAAATACTAGTCATCGTTCTTTCCCTAATTATCATACACACTGTCTACACACACACACACACACACACACACACACACACATAAACATGAACAGGAGAAAACACAACTAAGTGCCAACTTGACAATCTGAAACATGATATACTTGGAAAACATGCAATCATACTACTTACTACTACTACTACTGTCAGTATGGCAATTATCATTAAACTGACTAGTGACTAGTGACTTAATAAATGCCCTTAACACCCAAACAATTAAAGCAACAACGAAAAAACTATTCACAATAATACTACTAATAAGTAGTGAAGTTATTCATGTTACTTTCTTGTATATTTTTTTGTGAAAATTGATTATCACAGATAATTTTTTGATTTGATTTGATTTGGCTTGATTGTTGTTTTTTTTCCTAAGACAGATTAGAACAAATTTTTTCCTGCTATGAAATAAATAATCGCTCAAAAATGAAAGTACGATTGTGCTTCATGCCCATTTATGTATGTTGGTGGGCGGGGAATTAAACATGTGCATAGTCGAGAATTGTGTCAAAAATTTGCAGAAAAAGATCAGGCAAGCAGTATGTGCAGCTTTATTTACGTATACACAAAACACAATTAATGCATACACTTAGATATGTATATATATACATATATAGAGAGAGAGGTAATTTTTTTTCCCTTAGTGTGTGTACATAGTTTCAATGTAGGGAATATATGTTAAATGTCATTATTGATTGTAAATTATACTAGTACAATGACAAGGCGCCTGAAATTACTGGTCAAGTAATAACAACAACAATACTTGGAATGTCTACAATATATGTATATTTATACAATTAACAGGTTGATGCTCACATGTATTTGTTATTATTATTATTACACTGTACACAAGGAATTTCCATACAAATACATGAACATTACTTTGCTTGTATTTTCAGCACTTGTGTATATTCTAGTCGCTACATTTCAACATTTATCATCACGAATGTTACTGTAGACGTGTATATATATATATATATATATATATATATATATATATATATGTATATATATACATCTATCTGATTGGTATCATGTTTACACAATCAATATAACAATATTTATACAGCACTAGGAACTGTTCTGTTTGTTTTTTTAAACAGAAAAGGAAATAGTTTGTAATTCATTGTACTTTAAGTAGAAAAGGCATTATGTGCAAGAAGATGAGAAAGAAATTCTTTTAATTTTCTGTGAATATTATAATAGACTTTGCAAAAGTTTCTTTGAAATCATGAATTAATTCAGGTTGGACCACCAGTAGGGAGAAACCTGAAAGCGCTGAACAGACGTTTCATACTAATATGGAACTGATCGGCAGTGAGTATCCATGACCACCACTGGCGAGACTTGAATTAAGGACTTTCGGTCTTGTACATCAATGCCAAACTCTAGGTCATTAAGGCGGCATCCAACGGTGTTAATGTCTAACTTCAATCAGTTCCTAATACTGAGTGACCATCTTTCATTGTCGAATTCAGCTGGTCACGGATACTCACTAGAACTCTGATAATTTTCTAACAAAGCAAGTTAAAAGTTGAGAATCTGCTTCTCAAAATAGTAACAAACTTAAATAAGTTTGATATCCAGCTTATTTAACGGTAACTGCCTTGAAATTCAATGAACAATAAGACGTTACTCATATTATTTGCTAGTAGTATTGTTTCTGCCCAGTTGTAACAAATTACATCGGTTAGGTTTTTAACTTGTTTTGCGAAAATGCTTGAATTGCTGAAATATATTTAGACAGTAATGAATAAATCGATTGTCTGGCTTAAGTCACACGATACTGCTTGTATTTCCTATAATACATCTAATCGAGTTGATTCATTTGGTTCATGTAATTCGTGTTTTTAAATTTGAAAACTATGAAGCCCGAAAAATTCAAATTTAATAATCAAGCACAAGCTTCAACCTGCGGTAATTTAACTGAGTACGTGGAGACTGTAAAAGCCTTTTTTAAAGCTCATCAATTTAATGTTAATATAGAATACTTATCCATGAGTTTGAAACGTATCCACTTCAGAATGTGCGATACATCCGCAGTGCCAAGTATTCTTCCGCATTTTTTAGTTCATTTAGTGGGTGATAGTAGCATATGAGTATAAATTCTACTGATGTGGTGCGCGCTACTTATAAGTAGTATATGACTTGAGTGTCAACGTAATGTCTGGCAACAGAAGATGGGGGAAGATCAAGAAAGAAAGAGTGGGAACACAATGGAATTTGTATGAAACGCATGAACAGTGGTGAAATGTCAGACAATGGATTGATGATGGATTGATGTTTTGCAAATTAACGATTTACGATATGGTTTTCCTATTTTACTGAGTAACTCTGTAATTTTCGTTAAATACAATTCGGTTGCCCTCACTTGCGTTCTCCTTCACTACACTGAGAATTACTTTTCAATCTAACTTTGATTTGCTGTTTACATCAGTTAATATACAACTCAGTGACGCATTCATAGAAAACATTTATAGATAGCTTCAGATGATTGAAGCCATACTCTTTTCAGTAAAACCCACACATTAAATGAACCAAAAATTGTCAAAAAATACTAGGTCTTTTCATTTTATTGAACTCTCAAAAAATTATTTAAACATCAGAAATTACTATCAGCATATTTATACTAAAAAATCATTTTGAAACCATGAATCGATCAATGTCAGACCACCATTAAAAAGCTGGAAGCACTGGACGGCCGTTTCGCCCTGCTATGGGACTCGTCAGCAATGTGCATCTACGAGGTTGTGCATCTCTGTTAATTGATCAAATTAGATATTAACACTATTAGATAGCAGCTCAGTGGTCCAGAGGTTAGGCGTTCGCGCACAATACCGAAGGTCCCAAGTTCGAATCCTGCGGGGTGCAGGAGTCGTGGATGCGCATTGACTCTGATGAGTCACATACCAAGACGAAACGGCCGTCTTTCAATGCTTCTAGGTTTCTAATGGTGGTCTAACATTGATCAATTCATGGTTTCAAAATGTGTAACTTAACAATCTTCACAACCTCGTAGTGTAAAAATCATTATCATATGTAACACACTGACGGATAAAACAGTAGGTAATCTTTAGTTTTGGTGTCAGCATGATATTCACATTTCATTAATCAAAATGAACTAATTAGTTGGCTCATAATGTACTTTGTTTTTTAAGCGAAGACAACTTACTGTCTACTTATGTCAATGTTCAATATTCAGTAGGATGATTAAATTGGTTATTTTAAATTTCATCAGACAATCAGTGACTGGAAGTCAAATTAATTTTTGAAGGAAAAGAATGTTAATCAGAAATCAGTTTTACAATAAAATAAAAAAAAATCTATGGCGATAGTGTACACTGCTTTTCAGCCAGTTCAATAGATTGTACAGAGTAATGAATTGCTGATGAAAGTATTCGTTCTCTTCAGTAATGTAATCTACACTTATTTCAGTTAACTATTTGACAACTATCGTATCGTCACTGTTAGAATATTCATCAAATATCCTAAAGAAATTATTTTGTGAGTCTAATTCTATTGGTCAATGCCTATTGGTCAATATCTACGGTCGTCCTTAACAACCAAGTTCACTTATTTTGAAATGTTCTTTCCTATTGGTTAGTATTCACGGTCGACCTAACTGTATTAACATACATTGTCTGTAAAGTTTTATGCTCTTCGTCTTCTTCTCATTCTTCTGCACAAAACCTCGATTATCTGGGTGCTTGTAGAAAACGTTTTCTAATTTTGATACCGTTAGTGGGGGGCTTGGGAAGCTCGGATTCGAGTAGCCTACCGTGTCACTGAATCCTTTTTCTCGCTGCCGTTTACCGACGAAGGTGAACTCGTAATAGTTTCAAGCATATCAATTGACGAGCATAATAGAGACGTTAGAATTAAGTAATTTTATTAACAAAACAATATTTTGATGTATATAGATAGTTAAAATAAATAAAACTTGGAAATTATTATCTAAAATAAACCAGTTTATGAGAAAACTATAAAAGCTAGACTTGTATCAGTACTTACCTTTTTTCAAAAAGATTGTTACAGGTTTGTATGACTAATTGAAATCAACTTAGGAAGTGTATTGAACCCTAATAAAAACTACGTCAAGAACAACAGAAAGTGATAGAAACAATGATTTTCGAGTCATCAAATGAGACTAACATTTTTAGATTATTGAGTTACATTTTCTAACCACGATTAATTTGTGATGCAACTGAATCCTAATCCAAAGTCATCGATAAAGTACTACTATATTGCCCTGAATGTAGGTATTTATTGGAATTTTTAGGAATTACTTAGTTTTCATGCTAATACCATATCATTTACGTTTTTATGGAGATACCCATATATCTTTAAAATATCATTTTGATTGGAAACAAAACCTCACAGCTATTTCTAGCTGTCATGATCTTTTTTGATATGTTCAGCCGTAAATTTTGTATCGATCATCACTTGACTATGCAACAAACAACTTTTTAAAAATGAACCAAATTCGTTTATATAGATTTGCACAATATGTTCTTACATAACGACACTTGTAGATGGAGCTAAGCCAATGATTTTCAGATTTCAAAGTGAAACTATTCATTTTAAGTTATAGAATCGAAATCTCAAATTCACTACATATTGCTTGATCACTATGCATGGGTAGATTCCCCATGTGAGTGTGGGGCTGAGTTGGTTGGAGATTGCTGGTCGGTGGCCTATGCTCAGTCAGGAGTAACAGGCGTAAGTAAATAAGTATGGTACTGCAGCTTAATTTTATTGGCCAGTTAACAACAGTAAATTGTAATTGCGTTGAAATTATTAGTGGAAATTGTATTTAAAGCCAAAACGAAAATGATGATTCTTTGTAAGGTAATCTAAATTACCAATAAATTGCATAATTCCTCTGAAATTTCTCAACTCGATAAAAATGATTTTTTTTATTAGCAAAAAAAGTAGTAAGAACTATTCGTCAGTTTACGTTAGATTAAAAGCAGAGTTCCGTTTGCTCAAGCTACCATTAACAAGGCAGGATGTAAATAAGAAAACAGGAAAATTTAATGTAGTAGTGTAGTGAACGAGAACACAAGTGAGGGCAACCGGATTGTATTTATCTCAAATTACAGAGTTACTCAGTAAAATAGGAAAACCATATCGTAAATCGTTAATTTGCAAAATATCAGTCCATCCTATCGAACTGGACTGTTCCTGTTGCAAAACATCAATCCATTGTCACTGTTCATGCGTTTCATACAAATTCCATTGTGTTCTAACTCTTCCTTTCTTGATCTTCCCCCATCTTCTGCTTCCAGACATTACGTTGACACTCAAGTCATATACTACTTATAAGTAGCTCGCACCACAGTAGGAGTGATACTTAGACAGATTGAACACTCCAATTTTATTATTGAGTTATGGAGATTGTTAAGTTTCATTGGAATAAGGAATCAATCATTGTTAGACCACCAACGTGATTGGGTTCGATCCTCGCGAGCAGAGCTCATGGATCTGAACTTTTAACGAGTCCCATACTGGGACGAAACGTCTATTTCTTTATAATTCTTATAGTTAATATCAAATGATTACAAGTGATAAAATAAAATTTATCATATAATAAATAAAGTTAACGACTAGTTCATTTTCAACTAGTAATCCTCACCGAAATAAAAATCAATTATTCTCTGTGAAAGCATCTATCGTAAAATTGAAAAACTTAGACTTTAGACAAACTACAAAACTACATACAAACATATATCACTGACAATATAATATGTCGAATTTTAAGTAAATATCTTTGCATAAAAACCGACCGCGAAATATGAACTTTAAATATTCCAACTAGAATAAATTCACTTGAACACAAACTATAAGAATATAGTTAACGAAGACGACATTGACAAATTCTTATTTTACGTGCAATGAATGTGAAAATTCCCCGTTTCTATATATATATATATATACATATATATATATATATATATATATATATATACATATACATATATATATATATATATACATATATTTCGTCGGCGATATGATAAGACAAATTATTGAGAGGGAACAAAAAAGTTATCATCACACACAATAAATGAAAGAAGACAACATGAACTCGACTATCAACTTTATGAAAAAGGGAAACAAAAATCCAGTGTTATTTCACACATGAATATGGAACTGCCTTTGAGAAAAAAATATAAGAAATAACCTGTTGACAATGAAACACACACAGAAAGAGAGAGAAATTTGGTTTAAACTAAGTTAACATTTGGGCATGCATTGAGTTATATTCAAACACAAATAATGAACCGGAATTCGGCCACATAAACTGTTTTAATTAGTTTGATGGCGTTAAATAATATAAATATTTTACCTGGTTGTGTCATTTATATGTCTATGCTCATCATCATCACCATCATCATCTTTGTGTTGATGTGTGGCGGTTCTGTTAAATGACCAAGAAAAACCTGTTTTTTTTTTTTCTCTTTGTTTTAAATGTCACATAATTTATGCGTTCATTAAAAGTTATCCACCGGTAGGTTGCTTCAGTTTTGTAATACGCTTAGGTACACGCACACACACCTTCACAGATGCATTCCCATATACAGACACACACGCGCCAGCGCTCTGGATATACACGACTCATAAAAACAAGGCGTCAGTTGTAATTTTCATGTCTGATTAGTCTATTCCTTTTCTCTTGTTGTTATTATTATTGCTGTAGAGATCGCTTTGTGTGTGCAAAAATTTGTATCAACCAAATTGGGAACAATTTAACGCTTGCTGTACTCATTCAAACATAAATAATATGTATGTGAGAAGTTTTTAATTTATATGGAAAGAATTTTTTCTAAGAAAAAGAAACACGTTCTATTATCTTTCGTATTTAATTTTAATATTTACCAAAGCAGAAAAATAAAAATTGTCTGTTTATATTTGTTTTTCTTAATTGAGAAGAAAGCAGAAAACACATCAATGTTCGGCCGACATTGTTTTGTACGTATTCTCTGTATTTCTTTCGGTTAAGTCTGTGTGTGTATGTGTGGGTGAGGGAGTTGTTCATTAGACAGTAGAATTCGATATGTCGTTGCTGGACAAATTTGTAATGGAATGATGTTGATTGTCAAGTGAAAAATTTTTGTAAAACACGAAATATTTATAATCGGATAAGTACAATCGATTTCACTAGTGATTCAAGGTACACGTTAGGCTGAGAAATGGTGACAGACATCAGGAGAATGAGAAAAAAATTGGACGGAACTGGGAAGGGAAGCCGAGGACAGAGTTGGTTGGAGAATACTGGTCGGCGATCTATGCTCCGTTGAGGGTAACAGGAGTAATTGAATAAGTCATTAGGTAGGTAAGT
>CALYCR020001394.1:0-10014 GCA_944470395.2 Schistosoma turkestanicum
TACAGACTAATGTTTATTTATACATTTCGGCATCTAACAGTGTTAACATCTATGATATTGAGCGATCTCATCGATTGTTTCAGTTGGTAACTGCTTCACACATGATAGGGCTTGACTCCACTGGTCACAGATCCTCAACAGAACTCCGTGAATCCTATCACAAAGCCAGTCACTGGTGAGCGAGCACATGACTTCATTGAAACTCAGCAATTTTCATAACCTTATAATAACAATAATAATATAACTGTGTGCATTAAAATTCTAGAATTAGTGTACTTTAATAATCCTATGTAAAGCAGAAGGCAACATTTAGTTTTTACTGAATGTTCTCCAAACGAGCTCAAAGAAATAAAAAAAACGGCCCGGGGCCGACACAATGGCTATAGGGCGCTGGTTTAGTTAACATAAAACATTAGGCAATTGTCAATTCACTACAATTTCTTTTTATTAAACTTTGGTATCTAGGGGCAAGCATTTCGAAGAGGCTATGCAGTGTCTTAGTGTAATGACAACTTTTTTCTGAATATAGTAAGAGTTAGTCGGAGAGTCAGTAATGCTTCCGAAGTAAACTGAGGGCTTACTCATCAGAAGAGATTTGACCTCTCAAGAGATGTCTAATTCTTCTTGTTAATAGTTCGCTGGAGCTTGTACAGGTGAAGCACTTATCTAAATGTAAGGATACAACAGCTAAACGAAGACGACGCTTTCTAAGATGTTTATAATACATGTTTCTATAATTATTTCTGATATATTTGGTGCAAGTTTAAGTACTCAATTAATAAATGTGTTAGACATGCTGACGAGTTGCTGTAGGTTGAAACAAGTAGACTATAGAGTAAGAATAAGCAGATTCAATTCAACAAATTGAATAAAATTTAATCGTACTTGTAGAGAAAAAAAAAGAGTGAATAATACCGTAGGAAAGATTAGATTAGCTTCTATCACGCTTTATGGTACTTAGAGTTGTCAAATCGCCATTATGTTTTGACTAATCTAATCCGATAATCACCCACCTTAATTCTGGTAATAACATACAGCACTGAACATATATCATTCCTATGGTAAAAGTTTATTATATTTATCTAGAAGGTAAGTGCTGTAACTGTAAATTTTGAATCTATCCATGGGATTATCGATATTGATGACTGAAATTTCCTATTGTTGATTGTTCAGAGGCAAACTTTAATACTTGAACTTATTATAGGATTTTATCCCTTAGAGCCTTTAAAGTCTCCTGCAGCACTACAACTCCATATCAACATTAAATATAAACAATCTGAGACATGTGTTAGGCGATGTAAGCTTTATTCACATATGTTGAGGATTTGTGATATCGAAATCTATGACGAAGGTATCATAATAAACTCTAATCTGTACGATGAATTCATCAATCATGATGTACCAGTGTGCTGCATCGTATGTTAGTTTAGAGACTATATATCGGTTTCGGGTTGTGATTTGATCTTAGCAGTGCTATTATTTATGTCTACGACCTGCGCAACACTGTTAAGTAGCACTCAAATTCCAAGTATTTGATCCAAAATGTTACGTGTACGTATTAGCTTCTAAGTTTGTTTCGCACAAGGCAGCTTTAGCACATATCTGGGAATCCGAGATAATAATGTGTTAAATGATTTCCATAAAGATTAGTATACTTACAAGGTGTTATACAATATTTTTTCAACAATCCCACATCATAGCATTGGATATTGCCTACGTGGCTCTACTTGGACCTGCTGCCTAGACATTCAACACCTGAAAGATTAGGCTCGCGAAGGGATGATAGTCCCATACTCCTTTTGAGTGTAGCACTGTTGGAAAAAATTGCCTGGTATATTGTGGTCCCGCATATAGAAGATCTGGATGATATCGGAGAAGTGGAGGTTTGACTTATTGGTGGGTTTTGGCGGCTCATTTGATGCCAATAAAAAACGGAAACGTAACAGCACTCATAAAATTCTTGAACTATCTGGCATGAAACCATAAAAATCAATTCAAACCATTTTAACTCTGTGCTAGGAGTTAGACCGTCTTCTTTCAGAAGAATTTATGACGTCTCATTATGAAAGCTGAGTTCTTTCGGAACTCACGATGCCGATGCCTATTCTCACAATCAGAACAACCATTCTTTTAGGCATATGGAACAGGACGTGAGAATCAAGGCAGTTGATACAGCCTCAGATCACCACTTGCTGGTCGCCAAAATGAAACTGAGACTGAAGGAACACTGAACAACAGGATGAACAACATCACAAAGGTGGGGTACTGGAAAGCTCACTCAGTTCAAGATAGCCCTCAGCAATAGGTTTTTCATGATCTGCTCAATGGAGAGTAAACAACCGTGGAGAATAATTGGAAAGGGATCTAAGAGACAATTATTTCATTGCGTCAAGAGGTTTTGAGCCACAAGAAGTAGCATCACAAGCAACGGATCATTGTTTGTACTTCGGATAAGATTCAAGAAAGGAGAAATGACTAGGAAGCTATCATTACGAGCCAACCAAGAGCAGAGAAAGTTAAGGCACAATCTGGATACACAGAAGTAACCTGGGAAGTGAACAAGAGCATCAGAGCTGACAAACGAAAATATGTGGAGGATCTAGCAACGACGGCGGAAAAGTATGCAAAAAAGAAGACTTGAGACAACTGCACGAAAAAACAAAGAAGCTGACCGGAAACTATCGTAAACCAGAACGACCAGTGAAAAGTAAGTAAGGAAAAGTAATCAGCAACACTGAAGAACAGTGAAATAGGTGGTTAGAGCACTTTAAGGAACTCTTGAATCGACCAGCTCCACTGAACCCACCCAACATCGAGGCAGAATCTACGAACCTCCCAGTCGATGTTGGTGCACCAGCGAATGAAGAGATCAGCGTGTCGATCAAATAAATGAAGAGCGGCAAAGCAGCGAGACCAGACAACAGAGGCACTGAAAGCAGATGTGGAAGCAACCACAAAAAAGTTTCCACATTCTCTCCAACATGATTTGAAACGAAGAACAGGTAATAACAGACTGGAAAGAAGAATACCTCATCAGAATATCTAAGAAAGGTGATCTCAGCAAATGTGAGAACTACAGAGGCATCACTCTTCTCCCAATACCAGGCAAAGTCTTCAACAGGCTATAGTTAAACTTCCTAGACGCCCAAGTTCGAAATCAGTAGTCTGAATTCCGTAAAGACCAATCGTGTGCCGACAAAATTACAGCATTACAAATCATTGTGGAACAATCGACTGAATGGAACTCACCAGTCTGCATCAGCTTCATTGATTACGAGAAAGCATTTGATAACATGGATAGGCTTCGTCAATACTACGGCATGCTTGAGAAGATAGTCACCATCATATAGAATTCAGAGAGAGACATGAGAAGAATGAACAGTAATTCGACAGAACTAGAACAAAATGTTGAAATCATCAATCAATCATTTTTAGACCAGCATTAGTGTTAATTGAAAACCTTGACGAAGTATTCATTTAAATAGTGCGGGTTATGTTAATTTTTGTTTTCTGAGTTAATTCTTCATTTATTGAAATCATCAATCAATCATTGTTAGACTAGGATTAGAAACTTGGAGGCACTGGACGGCTGTCTAGTCATCGTATGGGACTCATTTGCACTGTGCACCCACGACTCCTTCTCCTCACATGATTTGAACCCAGCAACTTCGGTCTTGCGCGCGAACGCCTAAACTCTAGGCCGAAGTTCACACACAAGAGCAAAGGTGCTGGGTTCAAATCATGTGAGGAGAAGGAGTCGTGGATGCGCACTGCAAATGAGTCCCATACCAAGACGAAACGGCGGTCCAGTGCCTCCAAGTTTCTAATCCTAGTCTAACAATGATTGATTGATGATTTCAATAAATGAAGAATTAACTCAGAAAAAATTAAATGAATACTTCGTCAAGGTTTTCAATAAACACTAAAATACATTGAAACAAATTGTTTAAATTTTTATTCAAACATCTTAATCCAATGATCTGATTTCATAGCATGAAATTATGAAGTATTACAAATAGAATTTAAAAGTTTTGATTTGTTCCAGTTAATGACTTGTCAATCACATTTCGATACATAACTCATGAAATTGTTAATAGAAACAAATGACATGTATTAGGTAATCTTTCATGAGTATTATCGATTAGTACAATTGAATATGATACATATTAACACATTATTTGTACTAATGTAGTGAAGGAGAACACAGGTGAGGGCAACCGAATTACAGAGTTACTCAGTGAAATAGGAAAACCATATCGTAACCGTTAATTTGAAAATCTTCAATCCATCATCGATCGATTGTCTGATATTTCAATATTCATGCATTTCATACAAATTCCATTGTGTTCCCACTCTTCCTTTCTTGATCTTCCCCCATCTTCTGCTGCCAGACATTACGTTTACACTTGCGTCATATACTACTTATAAGCAGCGCACACCACACTAACACCGTTGGATGCTGACTCACTGGTCTAAAGGATGAGTGTTTACTAAGTGAGACCGAATGTTATGGATCTGATCTCGGTGTAAATGTGCACTGCTATGAAATCCCAACACTAGGATAAAACGGTCATTCTATTCTTCCAGATTTTTAGTCATGAACTTACATAGATCAATTCATGATTTCAGTCGGGGATCATGTTTCATTACAAATAGTCTATAGTTGAAAAACATGATGAAATGATGTTAATCTAACGATCGATACAAAATCTGAAAGTCTAAAAGCTGCTTTCACATTTCTTAGCTCGTCATTATACTCCTACTATACAGATAAGTTTAATTCAACTTGGTTTTAAATTTCAGGGTTTAAATTTAAAAAAAAATTATTTAAAAAAATAATTCGAAACTTTTCACAAAAAATCACTCAACTTATTAAAAATTGTATTTGTTTTCTTTTGTTTCAAATTAGATGGTCAGGAATATCATCCAAAATTACAGCATAATTATCAAATGAATCGATTGAATGCACTGGAAAATTCATCCCAACGACAAAATAATAATTGTTATTCTCCAGAAAAATCATTCATTTCCCCACATCGCATTGTTCATCATAATGTTAATTTAACTATGCATAGAGTAAAATTAAAATCTAGTAATTTAGAAGAAAATTTGTTCTCTTTATCACAACCAAATTTAAATCTTGATGAAAATCAATATTATCATCACTTGGATAAATATAACATGGACAATGATGCTTACACTCATCAACATCATCATTATCATCAGTATAATAATAATAACAATAATAATAATAATAATAGTAATAAATGTACAGTGAATACATATGTAGATATATCTTCTAATTATAGAACAGAAAGTAAGTCAATCTAGGATATCTTTCGGTTAGAGTTTTGAAGATTTATGTTTTTACACATTTGAAATCATTAATCAGTCATTGTTAGACCAACATTAGAGACCTGGAAGCACTGAAATACGACGCTTTCGTCCTGGTATGGGACTCATCAGTGGCAGTGCGCATCCACGACTCCTGTACCTCCCAGGATTCGAACCTGGGACCTTCGGTATTGTGCGCGAACGCCTAACCATCGGAAATCTGTATTCTTTTTTACTTACATTCAGATTGATAACTTGAGAAAAAAAATCGGAATGACTAAGCAGTGATTTTTTTAAATTTTAAATTAGTAAGAAGACGAAGAGGAAAAAATTTCTAACTGAATGCTAAATGGTATGTTCATCTTGACTGAGACTTTAATAATGACTCAGCAGTCTTATTGAACTTCAACGAATCGATGACTAACATTCATTGATAAAAAAACCAACTAAATAAAGCAATTTTTAACCTCATGATTAGGATCGATAATTTAAAGTAATCGATATATCAGACAACACTCCTATATAACTCTGACTTTCTAGATAATCATTACCAATGAAAAAAAATTTTACTTTCTGTTCAACATTGAAATGTTCAGTGTTCAACATTTTTCAGTTATATACTGATTTGTTATGAATAAGATTTAATTGTGGTGGTGTTTCGTTCTCTGAGCTGGTTGTTTTGGTTGTGGAGCTTTCATTATTCTTCTAAACAACATCATCAGAAGTACAAACTTCAGATAGAAGAAGTAAAGCATTCGAATTTCTCCACGTTTGACCTTTAGCTTGTTCTGTTAACCTCGATCTTGATTGGTTGCTGTTGACTTTTGACGTGTCGTTGTTTGCACCTTTGTTTCGATTGTATCCCCCTTTTTGATCTGTTTCTTGATCCTAAGTCGCCTATAATTTTTTCGACTGGTTGATAAATTGAGTCAATGTCAATGTATTTGTTAACTGCTGGTTGACCTGAGTGCCAAGCTTCTAAAAATTCTCTAGTGTTCTTTGTCCTATGTAGTGTTTTTCGCAGTTTGAGCAATTTATTTTGTAGATGATATTTGGTTATTGTTGTTTTGTCATTTTGTCTCTTGGGATATATAGGATTGATTCAAGTGATTCTATTTGTTTGTGTGCCACACCTATTCCAAATGGTTTCAGTAGTCGTGCTGTATGTTCCGATATGTCTTTTATGTATGGTAGGATGATCCGTTTATTGGTTCCTGTACTTGATTTCGCTTCTGTTGATGATTTCGGTTGATGTTTTTTGATGAAGTTGCGTGGATAGGGGTTCTTTTGGAGGATAGTCACAAGATGTTTTTCCTCGTTTTTTAGTGCTTCCTATGTGCTGCAGTGTGTCTTCGCTCTCTTGAACAAAGTTTGTATGCAGTTGATCTTGTGGATTCTTGAGTTCTCAACGACAACAACAACCAATCAAGATCTAGGTTAGCAGAACAAGCTACAGGTCAAACGTGGAGAAATTCGAATGCTTCACTTCTTCTATCTGAAGTTTGTGCTGATGATGTTGTTCTTCAGAAGAACAATGAAAGCTCCACAACCAAAACAACCAGCTCAGAGAACAAAACACCACCACAATCATCCACTTGAGCTACTAATTTTCTCCACCATCTCAGATTAAGATTTAATGCCTAATACAATGGACACAGAATACAATACAATAAAATATAATAATTAACTTCTGAAATTTAAATACTTTTGTTCACTTCAACATTGTGTCAGTAGGCTTTATGATTTGAGGATGTCGCAAACAGTCAAAAAGATTCACTGAAACTAGGTTAGAGGTAGAGAGTATCAGTTTTCTCAACAATACAACAACAAACAACATCGTTGCATTTAGAATAAAGATTATATCACAACTTAAACGGATTAGATTCAAGCAGAAAGAAAAAGATCTAGACAAACATAAAAGTAGCGTTTCCTCCACTAAACTTGAGTCATTTGAAATGAAAAAGGCTGTTACGTTGAAGGACATTATCAGTCCGTCATTGTTGATTTGAATCAACTTATTTTGATCCAAGAGTTTAACAGAAGATTATATTTTGGGGCAGAGTTTTGGAGGTTTTGTGTTTTTACACATTTGAAATCATCAATCAATCATTGTTAGACCACCATTAGAAACCTGGAAGCACTGAAAGACGGCCGTTTCGTCCTGTTATGGGACTCATCAGCAGTGCGCATCCACGACTCCTGCACCTCGCAGGATTCGAACCCAGGACCTTCGGTATTGTGCGCGAACGCCTAACCATCGGACCACTGGGCCGACATCCAACGGTGTTAATGTCTAACTCTGATTGATCTAGGGATTTTGCGCGACCTCACTCAATGGTTCTATGGTAAGGCGTTCGCCTACAGTGTCGAAGGTCCCTGGTTCGAATCCTGCGAGGAGCAGGAGTCGTGGATGCGCACTGCTGGTGAGTTCCATACCAGGATGAAACGGCCGTCCAGTGCTTCCAGGTTTCTGATGGTGGTCTAACAATGATTGATTGATGATTTCAAATGTGTAAAAGATTATATGGAGTGAATTAATGAATCGACTAAATGTTTCAGTATTCTTGAAATTTCTCTTGACAAGTTGTACTTTGGGGTATGAGAGAAGGATACAATTTGACCTTATGGAATGTTGGGTTTGTATAGTTTTGGCCTACTGTAGGATCATGGGATAACTAATCCACTAAATTTTATTGACCATCGATCTCGTTTTGATATTTGTTCTGTTCTGACAAGCTTGGTTGGAGTCCTTGAAATTTGGTTGTCTAATCTTTTCACTGGATTTGTGTCGATTGTTTTAAATAAACTTTTATCCTGAAGTCATGCCTCAGCTTTCCTGATATATTCTTCCTTATCTATAATTACTGTAGTGCGTCTTTTGTCCATTATAACTATGACAATATCTTCCGTATTTTTGAGTTGCCTTAGGGATTCTTGTTCTTCTGCTGTTATTTTGGTGTTTTCCCTCTGCCTTCAAGTTATTGGCGATATTATGGATTGTCTTATTTCTTGTCGAGGATCTTCGTTTATTCCGACCGTTTTGAGTGATGATTATACAGCTTTAAAAAATTCAAGTTTCAAAACCTCACTTGTATTTTAGTCCAGTCCTTCTTAAAGATGTTCTTCTATTTTCGTAAGATGTTGTTTTGACCGGTTGATTACACAAGTGTATGAGTTTTCTTCTATGGGTGGTCTTTTTTGAAGATACTTCTTCTTTGTTTTCTCTGTCGCCTACTTGACATCTCGATTGCCGTTGTCAATATTGTTCAGTGCCCTGATGTGAGTATTCTCTCCAGTTTCCTTTTTTGTTCATTCATATTGTGTTGATGATCATTAGGTGCACCATTTGTCTTCCAGTTTGTTCAGCTATTCCCAATTTTATGGGGCAATCAATTAGTGGTTTTTATCTGACATTTATTAGCAGAGCATGCAGACGAAGACATTTCTGGAGAAATTAGAGTTGTTCTCAAGAAGAAACCTACCTTTTGGCATAATTCTCTTGTTTTCGAATAACGAGAAGAGCATCACGCTCATATGATTTTGAGATGGTGGAGAAAATGTGTAGTTCAAGTGGCTGATTATAGTGGGGTTTTTAAAAGTCAGAAAACATGTAGCATCGAAATTCATTTATACGACTGCACAACAATCGACTGTTGCAGGGATGATAAGAACAAAACAGTTTTGGTTCATTGTCTCGTTCGCGTTTATCCACTAAGGTGAACCCGTAATAGTTTCAAGCGTACCTAGTGACGAACCTGATATAACAACTATTAATGATCAACTTCATTTTTGAAAGTAACAAACAGAATTACTTTGATTAGTGAAAAATATACTTAAAAATTACTTTTAATGACAATTCTTTCTCTTTCTATTTCTTTCTCATACCTTTTTTTTTAAACTATATGGATCTTTTATCAAACACTAGACATCTTTTAAACTTTTAAGTATCATTATAATACTGAATCCAAATTATGCATAATATTTAATTTCTGAGTTTGATTCAATGTTGTCATAGGTTCTTACTGCTAAGGAGGCTTCAGATCAGAAGAAAAAACAGTCATTGGGTTCTTTTTTTTCTCAAACAGCGTTAATTATCTCCAAAACTAAAGTGACTAATAATATTTCTTTTATTAGTATTCATTGTCTTTATTTGAGATGGTGGAGAAGATTTGTAGCTCAGGTGGATGATTGTGGTGGTAGTGTCTGGTTCTCTGAGTTGGATGTTTTGGTTGTGGAGCTTTCATTGTTCTTCTATTGAACAACATCAACAGCACAAACTTCGGATGGGGAAGTGAAGTATTCGAATTTCTCCACGTTTGACCTGTAGCTTGCTCTTCTAACCTCGATCTGTTTGTGTGGACCTTAAATCTGTCGTTTTTTGTACCTTTGTTTTAATTGTAACCCCCCATTTGATCTGTTTCTTGATCCTATGTCACCTATGATTCTTTAATGTTCTTTGTGCTGCCCTAATCAGTATTTCCACATTGTTTCAATCGAATGTGTGTCCATAATTGTCGGTGTGTATTGATATAAGCGAAGTGTTGTCGTTGTAGTTTGACTGCTAATTGGTGTGAAGAAGAGCCAAATATCATCTACAAAATAAATTGCTCAGACTATGAAAAACACTACATGGGACAAAATCAACTCCCTCGTCAGCTTCGTTTAAGTGAATACCAATTA
>CALYCR020001395.1:0-10024 GCA_944470395.2 Schistosoma turkestanicum
GCCAGCAATCTCATACAAAGTCAAGGGAGGCGTGACCTGCCGATCTGGACGTGAGACCGGGGTTACATCCGTAGATAGTGCAGATGACGCGTGCTGTTGACTGCGGCGTGAGAATGAGGTTTCTGATGTATGTAGCATGGAATCTGAAAGAGATATTGAGATCCTTCTAGTAAGTTGGGCGGGTCTAGCTTTGAATCTCGGTTTATAGTGCAGGGTACTGTCATAGATAGGTGCTGGTTCGAGACGACCAATGCTGACAGTGCCCATCAACCTTGAAGGTCTTTACGTGAAAACAGGTCACGCGAAAAAATGCTTAGTAATGCTGTTGCTACGGTTTGCATACCGAATCTCCTCGAACGAAAACATATCGACAGGTAAATAATTTTCGATGGAGAGAGAGCTGTCTATTTTATGTTCAAGTTCACACCGAACACAGTGTTCGCATGTATGCAGTAGCTAACTCAACTCAATCAACATTGCTTTCCTTAGTAGGAATGCTCTTAACCTCATCTATCTAATCACTGTTGGTAGTGCTCATCCCGATACTTGTGGTACAGGTAAATGATGGTGGAGTGCGACAGGTGGACGATTTCATGCTCCATTCCTCATGCTGCATATTCAACACAACAGCATGTCCATCAAAGCTAAATGACTCGTCATTGCACCCAGGGCACTCAATGTTAGCCCTCTCAGTAGTGTTATCACTGTGGCTGACGCTATTGCCACCGACGCCTACATTTTCCACGCTCAAACATCCAATTTCGTCTTGATTCGAAGTACTCAAAGAAGCTACATTAGCAACGTCAACCGACGAAACAGCACTACCTGTAGTGATTCCACTATCGTTGTCATCACGTTTATTATTCACAGCAAACATTGTTTTCCAAAAAAATCCCAATGTGCGTTCCGTAGGAAGTCTCTGAAAGTCAATCTCTTTTACGGCATCTACTCTCTCCGGATGTGAGTTAGGTGTAAACGAAGAATCCTCATGTCTCGCACGCAGATCACTTATAGCTTCCGTACCATGTCCTGTTTTAGCACGATTAGCTAATCTCCCGAACCTACTACTGGCTATCTTAGCACGAGACATAATAAAATCCGTCAATTCATTGAAATTAGGTTCTCTTTCCTCTTCGTCCCACTTAATTCCCAGCTCTGCCCACTGGGCTTGCGTTCGATGAGGTAAGAGCCTAACTATTCGTTCTATAGTTATTGGAGAATTTAGTTCTGCAATGCAATTTATCTGTTCCATAGTAATAGCAACGTTTTGCATTTTAATTGCCAATTCTGTCAATTTTTCTGGATCATTATAGTCCGCACTTCTAGTTCTAAACAAGTCCTCTAAAGTTTCACGGGCTATCACATGCGACTGTCCAAAGAGCTGTTTTAAAATAGCCTTAGCTCTTTTATATCCCACTTGTGGTTCCATTATAATGCAACCTTCAATCGCATTTCTTGCTTTTCCTTAACAATAATGAATTAAATATAATAAACGCAAATTATCATCCCTTACTCTGGGTTCTATAAACGACTCAAACTGTCTAACGAACCTAAAGTAATCTCAGTGTTTGCCGTCGAAGAATAGAAGTTTAACCTTTGGTAATTCCAAGTCTACTACCGGTGTCCTAAACATCAATTCTTTCCCAGGTACCTTAGAGTTCTCGTCCAAGTCTTGTTCCTTAATGCCTTCTAAGGGTGACTTACAATAATAAGTATCAAACATAACATCATTGCTATGTAAGAGTGAACCCATTAAACAAGAAGAATCGTAAACGACTTGCCTCGCATTTCGGGATTCTTCATGCGCTTCCACCCTCTTCGTGTTTGTTTTCTTTCGAGAGCTCATAATTAATTGAAATCCAACGGGAAATAAATAACAAATACGAAATATAAAGTTTCCACCGGTAAAATTTCTTCAATAAAATCCAAAAAGATCAGAAAATCGTTTTCCAAAATACAGTTCGATCAAAAAAAAGATAAGTAATCCAAAGTTCTTCTTCCAAGAAGTTTAATATTGTAAACGCTTAAAATTCCAAATGTTTCCTTGTTCTTCTTAATAATCAGACTGTAGTTTACTTGTTCTTATTAATTGTCAGACTGTAGATGAATTTTCTACCGTAGCAGTTCAATTTGTTTCCAGTAGGTGTAAGTCGAACGCACCCTCCTCTAGTCCAATATCAGAACACAATACGTCTATGAGAAAGTGGTCTATTTATATAAAAAAGGAAATACAAACAAATACCTGAATTTGATACACCTTCCAAGTCCTAATTACCCTGATGAGTATCAAAATCCAAATTGATAAGTGATGCTAGATCCAACCGCAACCGCATCAAATCCAAATATGGCTGTAGCAGTAGTAAAGATCAAATTTAAACAACATGTGTAGAGTTCAGAAACATAGAAACATAGAAACTTCAATATAAATACAAAATATAGAAATAATAACAATATACAATGATAAAATCTCAAAATGGAATCAAATAGAGTACCGAAATGTCAACAGAATGAGTCAGTCATATCATAACACTGACTCTAACGTGTTGCAAGTATATATCAATAGCATGCTTAAACTGAATAGTTTCGAAGAAGCTGAGCATTGTTTGGAAAGCCACTAATTATAAAACAATTACGACTATTTTGACGATATTTCATGCAGAATAGATTTGAATTTCCGACGATTCATGACTAAATGCAAGTCAACTCCTCCCTACAGGTAGATAGGCAACCCGAACAATTTAACGCAAGTTCACATGCTGAAAAAAACACAGCAGAATATGTTTTTTAACCATGGAAACCAAGGTTAGTCCGATCCCGTCAATGTCATGTTATTTTCGGTCAAAGTGATTCAGTTCAAGACCTAGAAGTTTTGATTGTGTGCATAAATAAGAGTAGGAAAGTGGGTTACATGAGTTTGTTCAACTTCCTAATGATGCTCTCAGTTGCACTGACTCTTCTGCGCTCGTGAATTCACTCGCACCCTGCTTTCATATTAATAGCTCTGCATACACTTTAAACACAATGAACTCAGTGCTGCGTCTTATTTAGTAGCACTAATTTTTCTAGTTGAATATAAATCTCTTTAGTTTTTATTTGAAATAGACAGGTTACTCTACTATCTGGGTCGATCGACACTGTTCAACTGTAAACTGGTTGATTAGAATGCACTCTACTCTCCTGGGCGCAACCTTATCAACACTTACAACTGTGTGAGTTTCACATTGCCTATTATCAATTATACTGTTCTCACTTACACGCTATTGACTTACCTTGGCCCCTTAGTGTTATCTATTGCTCCGCTTTTAACCGCGATACTCTTTATATCTCCTGCTTAGCTAGTTAATTACATCTTCCCCACTACATTCAAAATGCTTATATCTTGTTTGAAAATTCTTACTATTTCTCCATAACTGTTAACTGTATAGCATTGATGCCTAACCAATAGTTCATAAGTTGTAATAGATAGACGAGTTTGTGAAAGGAACTTGCAGAAATAGTGTTTCTCAACAGGATGCGAGACATAGAACACCAAGTAGAACTCAATAGCTTCTTCTAAACATTTAACATGAGCCTAACAACACAAAAGGAGAGAGGGTGGAGTTACTGACCAGCAAACATTGATGGTGTGGGCGATAACTTCAAACCACCCATGTTTGTGGGGCAGAACATTTTGTTTGCTTTCGGCTCTTTAGATTGATGAGACGACTAATCAGTAACACTGAGGTTGCTCTTATACGCTTGCTACTTCTGTGGTTCATGTTTCCAAAATTATGCTGAGGTCGCTATTCTGTCGAGACACCTGCAACATTCTTACTCAGGCGCTAACAGTATGACTTAGAGGTTGGCATTCAATAATAAAGAAAAAAAACAGTTAGACAGTGCGAGATTTTATTCATCAAATTTTTATTTTTACAAACTCTACTCTTTCAACTAGAATTTCGATTTCAACGTACATAAATCCAGCTTCTTACTTCGACTTCTCTTCTGTCCACCTGACACTGCACAACTCTCCCTTCTTTTTGCTGTACTCCTTTATCTGTGTGTTATATTCTTATATTCCCATAATTTACTTTAATTTAAGTGGTCAGTATGAATTTTATCTTGACTTACTACTGTATTGACTACTTCAATATGACAGGTTAAGTAGTGCTTTGGTTATATATATACACTTGCCACACTGCAGCCTTTTTCTCTCTCTCTCCTCCTCTAGTCCAATATCAGAACACAATACTTCTATGAGAAAGTGGTCTATTATTATAATAAAATGGAAATACAAACATTTACTTGACCATTAATACACTTTCCAAGTCGAAAATTACCCTGATGGGTATCAAAATCCAAAAGAACAAGTGATACTAGTAACAACTGCCAAGGTATCAAATCCAAATATGACTAGCCATATTAAATATCAAATTTAAACAACATGTGTACAGTTCAGAAGCAAACATAGAAACTTCAATATAAATACAAAATATAGAAATAATAACAATATACAATGATAAAATCTCAAAATGGAATCAAATAGAGTACCGAAATGTCAACAGAATGAGTCAGTCATATCATAACACTGACTCTAACGTGTTGCAAGTATATATCAATAGCATGCTTAAACTGAATAGTTTCGAAGAAGCTGAGCATTGTTTGGAAAGCCACTAATTATAAAACAATTACGACTATTTTGACGATATTTCATGCAGAATAGATTTGAATTTCCGACGATTCATGACTAAATGCAAGTCAACTCCTCCCTACAGGTAGATAGGCAACCCGAACAATTTAACGCAAGTTCACATGCTGAAAAAAACACAGCAGAATATGTTTTTTAACCATGGAAACCAAGGTTAGTCCGATCCCGTCAATGTCATGTTATTTTCGGTCAAAGTGATTCAGTTCAAGACCTAGAAGTTTTGATTGTGTGCATAAATAAGAGTAGGAAAGAATATGAGATTTGTGACATGAAGTAGCACAGTTGTCGTCTCACATAGGATCCTCTTGGCTGAAGATTACTTGACATTAGCAGGTCCATACCTGCCATCAGTTCGATTGTTCCAACCATATTCTACTGTGTTTTCTTTTTCACCATTTGAACTTGTGTGAAATTGTTTGAGTTTTTTATCTGTTGACTGTGAAGTGGTGACTTGCCGTAAGTCAAAAATCGTCAGAAATTCAAACTTCTACTTATCGAGATATCACAATCACAATTCTGATAATGGCATCATTATCAAATTGCTCCACATTTTTTCTCACTATTCATTTTAATTAAAATACAACGTGGGTTTTCATTAAACACCACATGATACCTGTGAACCATCTGAATGTGTGATCTCCGCATTTGTTCAATAACAATGCTATTTTATGCTCTGTACACTGCTATTGTATGGATGTTTAGATACACCGATACGTGTTGTTTCCAATTCTCTTAAAATCACCGGAGGAATGGAAGATCGTGAACCAACCGGAAGAGGAATTTCTCATTCGTCAATAAAACGGTCGAATCCGTCACTGTCAAAATGGTTCTAACAAACTATGAATGTCTTTGAGATGTGCCAGTAAACAGAGTCCATTGATTATCACAGAAAGTGAATTTTCATAACAAATGAATGTGAAATATTTGCAGATAAATGAGCCGATTCGATTGTGATTTGGCCTATGATAAGAATGTCGATTGAGTGAAATCACTTTTCCATGGTTTCTTCTCGCTACAATCGAGCTATTACTTGTTATCGTGTGAGTTAATGTGGTATGTTATCGCTATTTATTGGTGCGTACCAAACTAGCATATAATTGTGTGGTTCAGATAGCATTCTCGTGCACTGCTGCCTACAGTTACCATAGCTTCTATTCGAATCGACACATACATCTCATTGATTGCTTCATAGAACGAACAATATTACCAAACAATATGACTAAATTCGAATTCAGTCGAACAATACACCTTCTTTCCAGTCGATATAAGAACGATATTTTGAAGTATCTACCAATGTGATTATTAATTTATAATTACTCTTGCAGTTCGCTTTTAACTCGAATAGTGTGGGTTCATATGCGTCCCACACAGTCCAGGAACAAAAACGATAATTCTGGGAGAGAACGTTCCAAACAATATCACACCTTCGAGTTTCCAATTACCACAATAGGTTGGAAGGTTGCTGGAAGAATAAATGCTTCCAGTCCGTTACTACTGGAGTATCAAATCCAAGTATCAAATTTAAACAACATATGTTTAGTTCAGAAGGAAACATAAAAACTTCAATATAAGTACAAGATATAGAAATAATAACAAGATACAAATGATAAAATCTCAAAATGGAATCAATATAGTACCAAAATATCAAACCGAAAAGTCAGTCACATCATAACACAAATATATGTACATGGAGGGATTTTTCAAAAGCGTAACCTTCGAAATAGATCGTACAGGTGTAATGACGATCATAATTTGACAATTGAATTAAAGTTTCACCAGACGTCTCACATTCTGCCTACAAATATGTCAAAGATTACGATACGAACGCTTACTCTTACTATCCTTGTTATACCGTTAATCTGAATCGAATATTACCGTCAGCTTGTAAGATTGACTCGATCCAAGAGATTTATGTCTCTTTTAAGTTCAGGGGTTGCGATGACATTGTGAACCTCCAAGTTTGGGTGCGCCTGCCTTTCCGAAACCCATGTTGAGCAGCATGACGTATTTCATTCTTTTCCATGTACTCTCTAATTTGTTCGTCCACTAGCCCTTCCATAACTTTTGATAATATTGGTAGTAGTGCGACTGGTCTGTAAGAGTTTGGGTTCTTTCTATCACCCCCTACTTTGAAGATTGAGGAAAGAGTAGCTTGTTTCCATTCAGCTGGGAATCGGTGTGACTCCAGTGAATGCCTGAACAGGTTGCATCACCGTGAACAGATGACTTGAACACACTGTTGCAAGACTATAGGGCGGATTTTGTCACAACCTGGTGACTTACCTGTGCGTAAGGATTTTAGTTTCCTTTATACTAGGTCAGGAGTGATAGGAATGTTCCCTAAGCTGTCAGCTGGCATTGGGTTGGCGTAATACTCTAAACATGAAGGCGCCTGCTTTAACTGATCAGAAAAATTGATGTTGAAGATCTCGGCCATCTCTAGGTTGGTGAGGTGTTCCTCGTTCGGTCCTTTTAGAGAACAAAAACCTTGATTAGTAGGTCTTCTTTTGGACATGAACCTAAACAGATGTTTCGGGTTTGCCTCTATTCTGGCGGCTAGCTTCGTCATTACAACTGTAGAATCTATTTTGAAGGTTTTGTTTTCGGAAAATCCCTCCATGTACATATATTTGTGTTATGATGTGACTGACTTTTCGGTTTGATTCCATTTTGAGATTTTATCATTTGTATCTTGTTATTATTTCTATATCTTGTACTTATATTGAAGTTTTTATGTTTCCTTCTGAACTAAACATATGTTGTTTAAATTTGATACTTGGATTTGATACTCCAGTAGTAACGGACTGGAAGCATTTATTCTTCCAGCAACCTTTCAAACTATTGTGGTAATTGGAAACTCGCAGGATGGAATAAAGCTTATGTTCGTAACCCTTCACGTAGGGTAAATTATTTAACAGGACCTAGAGTTGATTCTAGGATAACAAGTGTCAATAGTGACACAGCACTTCATGTTGCTCAGCAATCGGGATGTTTGCGGGCTACTATATCTAGTTCTATAGAGCAACAATAACGTCAAGGTGGAAGTGAAACCTGATGTATCTAATAATAGCGTAGTTGATGGGAATAATAAACGTGATGACAACGATAGTGGAATCACTACAGGTAGTGCTGTTTCGTCGGTTGACGTTGCTAATGTAGCTTCTTTGAGTACTTCGAATCAAGACGAAATTGGATGTTTGAGCGTGGAGAATGTAGGCGTCGGTGGCAATAGCGTCAGCCACAGTGATAACACTACTGAGAGGGCTAACATTGAGTGCCCTGGGTGCAATGACGAGTCATTTAGCTTTGATGGACATGCTGTTGTGTTGAATATGCAGCATGAGGAATGGAGCATGAAATCGTCCACCTGTCGCACTCCACCATCATTTACCTGTACCACAAGTATCGGGATGAGCACTACCAACAGTGATTAGATAGATGAGGTTAAGAGCATTCCTACTAAGGAAAGCAATGTTGATTGAGTTGAGTTAGCTACTGCATACATGCGAACACTGTGTTCGGTGTGAACTTGAACATAAAATAGACAGCTCTCTCTCCATCGAAAATTATTTACCTGTCGATATGTTTTCGTTCGAGGAGATTCGGTATGCAAACCGTAGCAACAGCATTACTAAGCATTTTTTCGCGTGACCTGTTTTCACGTAAAGACCTTCAAGGTTGATGGGCACTGTCAGCATTGGTCGTCTCGAACCAGCACCTATCTATGACAGTACCCTGCATGATAAACCGAGATTCAAAGCTAGACCCGCCCAACTTACTAGAAGGATCTCAATATCTCTTTCAGATTCCATGCTACATACATCAGAAACCTCATTCTCACGCCGCAGTCAACAGCACGCGTCATCTGCACTATCTACGGATGTAACCCCGGACACCAGTACTCGGTTTATTGGCTTACCAGAACTGTATTTCTTGGAATCGACTTTCTCGGAGTAATGTCTGCGAGTTTTTGTCCTACATCGGGTTTCTTTGTGACCCTTTTTGTGACATTTAGTGCAAACATAATTGTTGTATGGACAAAACTTCTTGTAGTGTCAACCTCCACATGACCAGCATGAAGATGGGGGCTGGTTGTCTGTGCTCTTGTGATGATTTTGTGAGCCGGAATTTTTCTTTTCACTCATGGCATGCACGTATGATGGACGGCCATTGTTTTCGACCATGGGGATATCATGCTTCAAATTTACCAATCTCTGGCACTCTGAAGTTATTTCTTGAAGCGAGATTTTTGTGCACTGCTCAACTTTACTTAGGATTCTGGTTCTTATATCAGCATCTTCGGGAGATTGTAAGCTGCACACAAACACGAGGCACTTGAACTGATCTTCCGTCATTGATGATAATTTAAATCGTTCGCATTCACGATTTACTAAGCCGGCGTGCTTTACCCAGTCATCTTCTTTTGACGTGGTTATTTTGAGGCATTGATAACGAATATTGAAGAGAGATGACTCGATCCAAATGGACAGTAGAATATTTCCATTCTTTATATTGGCAGACAGTCGGACTAAATAACTAGGTGCTATGAAATAACAAGTTTCCATACACAAATATCATCGTTGCCTTCAATGAAAAGTAATCATAAGCTGCCTTAATAACAACAACAGATCTCATATATAAGCTGAATAATGTTGAAATAACTCACTTTCATTTACCTGTGCTATAAATAGTAGGCTGAAAAGAAATATACGCCAGAATACAGTCATCGTGTCATTTCACAAATTTGTTTAAAAGAAATAAAATCTTTTTATTTTAAATATGAATAAAAACATGTTTGTGTTTGTTTAAAAAATTCATTCAATGAAACTAATTACCCTTGTTCGTTAATGAGTTGATTTTTGAAATAACTTTCTAGAAGTTAAACAAATGTACATAAGTTAAATGTGAAATACCAGACAAAAAAACTGTAAGTATCAAAGAAATCTAATTCTATCGTTGTAGAAATTACCTTTTAATTAAATAACAGTAGAAGCAATGTCAATGTCAAACTTGACCTACACATCAAAATAGACCAGATAAATAAAACTACCATTAGTATTATTGTGGTGAATATTAAATAATTCAAGGTTAATGAATGAACAATAATAATATCAAGATATAGAATAGTACATTGCACGTACATTTATTGACCGTAATTTCTAGAAGAAAAAAATTTATTGCTTTATTTGACGAAACGTGGATGAATAAAACATGGTTTGTTGTGTATTTACGATTAATAATTCACCTATTCAAATGATCATTACACATTAAAATCTATCGATGAACTTATCTGCCTACTTAATCCAGTTACTCATTGTAGAGCATAGATTACTGAAC
>CALYCR020001396.1:0-10064 GCA_944470395.2 Schistosoma turkestanicum
TATTTCTAGTTGTCGACAGAATATACCGATAATTTGTTAGTGAGATACCAATATGCCAACTTTTACCACACCGGCTACCAGATGAGCAGGAAATTAGTGTAAATTTCTGGAGAGTTTGATAGACCACATATTACAGACATCTCTCAACTGATTCTGAGGGGGACCCTTAACCTAGAGCTCACAAGCCAAAACTAAGCACCAAAAATCGAAAACAGGCATTAGGAAACAGATTGTGAACGAGGTCCCAGGATAGAGTTGATTGGACAATTATTGTGGACAACTCATTATCTTTTAGGGTTAAAAACTGTATGTAATTTATTACGTATGTGAGTAAGTAAATACATAAGTAAGCAAGTAGTAAGTAACCTATTATTAAGATAAATTTTTTGATATCAAATATTACGTCATGCATTGATGATCGGAGTTCACTGACTGAACATTATTCTCTCTCTCTCTCTGTGAATAGTCAATGATGATTCTAACTATACTTATAATTAAAGTCAACATGTTTCAATCACTTCAGTAGTCTTATTACTATTAAAAGACAAGATGAAAGTTATCAACATATTAACTACTACCACTACTAATACTAATGCTACTACTGCAGCTTAAAACGTGTCAAACATGTTAAATCAGGTCATTTATTGGTCAATGTCATTTTCAATAAAACCATACAATTGAATTGAAATCCGTGTATATATATATATATATAAATTAAGTAAATCACGGAGATGTAAAGTGTCTATTCTATGTTTCATTTGTTTTATTCTTCTGTGTCAATTATTCTTGTGTCAACTGATTGATTCAATATTCCAATTTTCAAAAAGACTACTGATGGGTAAGTAACAATTTTTTTATGTAATTTCGATGTTTATTCATGGGATATATCCATGTGTACACATAATATATATTGATAAAATGACCTCTAGACGAGAAGTTAGGCATTCGCGCGCAAGACCAAAGGTCCTGGGTTCGACTCCAAGGCGTAGCAGGAGTCGTGGATGCGCACTGATGATGAGTTCCATAACAGGACGAAACGGGCGTCTAGTGCTTAAGGGTTTTTAACGGTGGTGGTCTAACAATCATTCATTCATTGTTTGAATGTTTATAAATATGTAAGAGACTAATAAATTAAATTCATATTTATTTTGCGAATTGTTGAAGATTGCTATCTTAGGAAGAAATAGTTATTGAGTGGTTTTGTTGGTTATAGATATATGTTTAAATTTACCCTCTATAGGCGGCAAGGGTAATTTTTTCTCAGGAGAATCAGACATTTTCCAACACTACAAGCTGAACAGTGACTCAAACACCACACAGGTACCTGACACTCTGGTTTACCATTCACACCATTTATATCCACCAATATATATGTAACGATTATTACCGATCCACGATCATGTAAATCCATATGCTCAGCATGAACAGGCCAATTTGATTCATCCCACTTATATAACTGTCAAACTCATTTTAATTATTATTATTATTACTATTAGCAATGGTGATATGCAATACAATGTTGAAATGACAGTGGTCCTCAGGAAAGTTGCAAGACAGCCACCATCAGTATTAATGAAACTGGTTTTCCAGAACAGACTAAATTTATATACGAACTAATAGCAAAACTTGCCAAAGTAATGCGGAATCATTCACAATATTCATAATGAAACTCTGGTCTCTTAGGAAACCTTCAGGTCTGTACATAGCAATAAAGCTTATGGTATATACATTGTATGGAATAGGGTAGTAAGAGATACAGCTAATGGGCTTAAACACACCTATTACTCTTTGTCTCATTTCGGGACACGTTTTTGCTGCAAAGGCGAAATTTCCATTTCTCCGAACAAATCAGACCTGGGTTAGGGGTAGTATCACTCCTTGGTTTGAATATTTAACTCAGTAATTAAAACAGTTTCTACAAAGAAGACAATTTCATTCACGGAAAGATCATTCATTTACGACTTTCTGGACTTACTGACTCCAGCCACGACTAATAGAACATAGGCTGCCGACTAGCGATCTCGAACCGACTCTGCCCTACGAATTGCTTTTCGTTTCCACCCAATCGCTGTTCATTCTTTGCATACCTGCTTCTAATCCTCGACTTAATATGTTCGTTGACCTTCCTCTTCTCTGCCTGGAGCCCTCCTAGAGTTACTGTCGGTCCAAAGCTTGGATAATGGAGGGGGGTTGGGCATGGGGTTTATTTCCCCAACCTCTCAAAAATCAGCACACTAAAATAATACGATAACCAGGTAGAGTGGGCACATGGCTATTGTTTCTTGTTCAAGTAAACTATAGAAGGTTTTACGAATATTTCTATTAGTTAGGAAGATATTAATCATCCTAATTTAAGTAAGGTAGGATCACTAGAAAATAGAAATGAATTTTGTGATGAATTACAAAGGATATAAGTGAAATATGTAAAAAGTTAACTAAACCTTACTCCGAGAGTCAAAGAATAGCAGCACATTACCATCGAGAGACAAATAAAGTTATACTTTCTAAAATACATTAAAATACATATACTATTGAATTTTATTAAGTACGATGATTGTATACTTAAAAATTAAACAAATCGAAAATTTCAAAAAGAATTTAACTGATTATTTGTTAACAAATAATTGGTTTATTGAAAAATTCTGACTTCATAATTGTTCATCTGAGATCCTGAAAAATCAGAAAATGTACTCACTTTTGATTAGCTGTAGTAGGAAATTCTCGGAGTTCTAATCAGAAGACGTGACCAGTGGAGTTCAACTCAACCGGGTGTAGGCAGTAACTTCCGAAGATAATGAGTGAGGTTGCGCAAAATACCTAGAATGATCACCGTTGGATGCCGGTACGACATATGTCGTTGGTTCCAATCCTGTGAGTAGCGGGAGTTGTGGATGCACACTGCTGATGAGTTCCAAATCAGGACGAAACGGCTGTTCACAGCTTCCAGGTTTGTAATGATGGTGTAACAATGATTCATTCATGATTTCAAGGTAATACTCTAGTGAAAAATCAAGACTTACTTTAGTTAAACAATGATCAAACAACTGGAAAAACTAGCCTTCTTTGCTTATCAAATATGACTGACTCTAACTAAAGTTGAAAATCAAAACCATTAGAATATAAATTCAAAACAGTAAGAATGATACTTCACTTTCCTAAAAAATCTGAAAGTTTTGATTTCAGTTTATAAAAAGGTTAAATGTATGCACTATTTATCATTGTTATTTTAAACTGAATAAGCCTTTCGATAATATGCTTTGGTATTCCATTGTTTTAATGGACCGAATCAACTCCTATTCATAACGTATGTTGAAGGTAGTTCTCTATAGTGATTCATATTTCTAAGCAGTAGTTGTAGTAGTGCTGGGAGGAGTAATAGAAATGCAATGAGCAGTAGTAGTGCGAGTACTAGGAGTAGAAATAGTAGTAGTAGTAGTAGTAGTAGTAGTAGTAGTAGTAGTAGTAGTAGTAGTAGTAGTAGTAGTAGTAGTAGTAGTAGTAGTAGTAGTAGTAGTAGTAGTAGTAGTAGTAGTAGTAGTAGTAGTAGTAGTAGTAGTAGTAGTAGTTTTCTAACTCTTCCTTTCTTGATCTTCCCCCCATATTATGCTACCAGACTTTACGTTGACACTCACGTTATATACTACTTATAAGTAGTTCGCACCACAGCACCACAGTAGTAGTAGTAGTAGTAAAACTAGCAGAGAAGTATTAGTATCAGTAGGAGTAGTATTAGTAGTAGTAGTAGTAGTAGTAGTAGTAGTAGTAGTGCGAGTAGTAGTAGCAGTAGTAGTAGTAGTAGTATTGTTAGTAATAGTAGTTGTTGCAACAGCATTATTAGTAATAGTTGTTGTACTAGTACTAGTAGTTAGTCAGTCAGTCAGTCAGTCAGATGCAACGTAGAACTTTGTACGAAAGTACATCAGTTCATGTTGCCATAACACATTAGCACAGAGATGTAATTATCAATTCAAACTCAATAGTAGTAGAGGTAATATAAAGTATTAGCAGATTAGGGTTCGAAGATATGATTCGAGAAGTATAAACTATTGAAATAAAATTGAAAAAGATAAAGGTGACGAGGAACTCTGAAGGTTAGGATTTGAGAGAACACAAGGAATGTATGCACCGGCGACAGTGCAAACGGTTTTGTGCCATGTCATTCAAAGTCACTTACCGTCGATTATTATCATCTCGCGGACCCCAACCAGGTAGTCGACAAATACCGACATGACTCAGTCTACTTGTCAATTACACCATAGATTGCTGACATGTTTTGGTTTGACAGCACCTAACTATCTTCCAACCTACTCCTACACTACAAAACAAAGCTCGTCGAGGCAGTTAGTGGTTAGGTATAAGTACTAGTAGTAGTAGTAGTAGTAGTAGTAGTAGTAGTAGCAGAAGTAGTAATGGTAGTAGAAGTAGTAGTAGTAGTAGTAGTGTGAGTAGTAGTAGTACTAGTAGTAGTGGTGGTAGTAGTAGTAGTAGTGGTAGTAGTGCGAGTAGTAGTAGTAGTAGTAGTGCGAGTAGTGGTAGTAGTGTGGCAACTTGACAAAATTTAACCAAACTCGCCAGATAAAAAGACGGTATTGCTTCGATTATTTCAAAATTAGTTCGAAATTAATCACATCTAAACGCATTAATATTAGATTAGTTGATTTGAATCATTATCATTATTATTATCATTATTATTATTATTATTATTATTAAAGTAGATTTATTGCAGTAATTAATCTGTCATTCAATATCTATTATGTTAATCTTTTACAAAAACACAACAATAACAACAGATTAACTGACCTTAAAATCATTTAAAATTAAAAACCTTAAATAAGGTACACTTAATTGAGTTTGGTTATCATTCAATTGGTTCATAGTAGTTTTGTCATAGTTTGTGACTTAATTGTGATTTTCTTTCGTTTTGAGCTATAAAAAAGTGATTATTCCGATGATGTATGCACGTTTCTCTTTCTTTTCAAATGAATTGGTCAATTTGTAGAATATTGTAGAATATTTTTTTTGGTTGCGTGATTGTTATGATTGAATGTTACGAATAGACCAGGTCAATTTTACAGTGTGTGTTTTTTGGTTTAGTTAGTATGATTGATTAATCATGATTCAGTTAGAGAAAGCTGAGTGAATTTTTCAATGTAACGTGTAAATCTATGCCATTAGAGTGCATATCAAGTGTGAAAATGATTGTCTGCAGGTATAGAACGATAATTAGAATATATAATTCCGTCAGTCAGTCAGTAGCAACGTAGAACTTCGTACGCGTATGTACATAAGTTCATGTTGCCGTACCACATTAACACAGAGACGCAAATGTCAAATCAAATCCCATAGTGATGAAGATGATAGTAGAGGTATTAATGGTAAGGAAGAAGACTAGGGTTTGAAGATATTATTCACGAAATATAATTCAGTGAGATAAGGTTAGAAGACAAAGGTAGAAGTGCTGACGAATCCAGAAGATTAGGATTTTAGAGAGCTCAAAGAATGGATGCACTTGCGACATTGAAAACGATTTTCAGCCATGTCGTTCAAGGTCTCTAACCATCGGTGACTTTCGTCTTGAGGACCACAACCAGGTAGTCGGGGGTTCGATCCCCCTCCGGAGCCAACTATTCACCACCGCATTCTCACATACAATAATCATATATAATTCCGACCAACATTAGAAACTTGGAAGCATTCGATGGCTGTCAAGTTCTAGTATGTGGTTCATCAGGAGTGTGCATATACGATCCCCTGTACGCGGGGATCCAACCCATGAACTTCGGTCTCAAGCACGAACACTTAACCGCTAAATCCTAACTCCAATCAATCTAAGGTATTACTCAACCTCATCCACTGTCTTCAGTGGATAACTACAACACTGGTTACGATTTCGCACAACAATTCCCAAAATTTTCTCATAATGCTATGATTTTTAATTATATAGTTGTGAAGATCGAACGTTGCGGGTGTGATTCTGCTGAGTGAGATTGATGGATGCGTAGTTGCTAATGAGTCCCATACTAGGACAAAATGGCAGTCCACTGCTTCATAGTTTCAAACTGTGGTCTAACAGTGATCAGTTCATGATTTCAGTGAAACTCAACAATCTTAACAACCCGATACTGAAAATTATAACATAGAGTTAACAAGATGAAGTTGACAGTATCGACCATTTGCTTATTAGCTTGTATTTCGAAAATATTATGTTTATCAAGAAATCTAAAGTTCTCATATTTTATATTGCATGTAGTCTTGAGCTGGTATAACTGTGATTACTGTCTTAGAGTTAGTTGATCATTTAGGTCATTGCAACAACTCGATACACAACTATTATCATAGAATAACCATGGACTTAGACGATCTATTTCTTATGAAAATATAGAATCAATAACTTATTATATGCTGAAGTCAGTTAAACCACGGAACATTGTTGGGTTCGAGTTAGGGACTAAGCAACAATCTACTTGTCAAAAGCTCTTCTGAAAGAAACTGCTTCAAAGATCAGAAATAATTTGAAAGCCACCAGCAGGTTATATCTTCTCATTTCTGCATCAACTTGAATAGTTGTGCCAGCCTTTCACATTGTGTGAAGATTCAATCTACCTAATAGTAATTGTTGGTGTGGTAATGAGAAGGAAACATAGGCCTTGTGATATCCAAAGGAACTCGGCTTTCATTATGAGGTGTCATAACTCTCCTAAAAGAATATCTTCCAATTCTCAGGGTGGAGTTTTAATGATTCTAGTTGTTTTTTCTGGTTAGCGATTTTCGCGGGTAGAGTCGCTAAGCCCATGCCCAAACCCTCCTTCGTTATTTAGGCTTTGGATTAGTAGTAACTACAGTGAGGCTCCAGCCGGAGTTAAATGCTAACAATAATTGACAAAATGAAAACTAATTCTATCTACTTTTACTAAATAATCTTCATAATAACCATGAAATGATATTTTGATAGATTTCCTATTAATCATATATATTTTATATGAATAAAAGTTCTTTGTTTTAACTTATGAAATGATTTTGTATAGATCATTTGATATCATGAATCGATCAATATTACACCACCATTAGAAACTTTGTAGCACTGGATGGCCGTTTCGTCCTCGTATGAGTCTCACCATCAGTGCGCATCCACGACTCCTGTACCTCGCAGGATTCGAACTCAGGTAGCGCGCGAGCGCCACACTTCAAATTAAGTATTACTTAGGGATTCTACCCCTAACTCAGGTCCCATATGGTCGAAAAATGAAAATTTCCGAAACGCGAAAAAAATCGTTGCCCGACATGAGACAAAGGGTAATAGATGTGGTTGAGCCTATGTGCATTAAGCTGGACTGCCTCTTCTACTATCCTACACCATATATGTGTACACCATATGCTATACTGCTATATAGAGCTGAAGGTCTCCTATGAGACTTGAGGTTCTCTGTGAAAATTGTGGATGGTTTGGCATTGCTTTGGTAAACATTGTTAACAGTCCATATACAAAATTGGTTAGCGGGGCGACCGATTTCATTGATACATGTGGTTGTTTTGCAACATTCCCGAGGGCCATTGTCATTGGGGTGCTGTATTACATATCACACCATTGCTAATAATAATGAGTTTGACAGTCATGTAAGCGGGATGGGTCGAAATGGCCAGTTCATACGGTGCATATTGATTAACGCGATCATTGATCGGAAATATATATACACCAGTGTGTATATATGTAAATGGTAAGAATGGTCCACCAGAGGTTATCAGGTACCCGTGTGGTTGCACCACAGAATTGAGCCAAACTGTTCATGTATTAATGGTAAAACGTGTGCAGTCTCTTTGTTTTCTCCTGAAAACAAATGTAACATTACCCTTGACTATACAGGGTAAATTTATACATAAATTGTATCAGGATATATTCATCAATATTCAATGTTATCAATTGATTTGACAAATTTTCGTTTCACATTCAGATAAAACTGAATTACAATTTTCTACTGAGAATAACAAAAGTAATCATCAACTCACTACAGATATAACTCCATTCTCCATATCGATTAATGATCCATCGGCTGGATTAAATGCCACGAACATACCATCGACATCCTCTTCATCATCCTCCTCCTCTTCCATACCACCGCCGTCATCGTCATGTTCCACAACAACCACACCAACAACTCTGACAACAAGTAGTCGAATAAAAAATCAATACACAGTGAATAACAGTAATAATACTAATACTTCACGTAATCGACGACAAGATTGGTGTAAATGGCCAATTTGTCTACAATATCGTACAACAGGTTATTGTATCGGATATAATAATGCTAATGGTATCTTACCAGAATCATCACAATTATGTCAAGCTGCACATATTGGTCCAAATGATCAAGTCCCACTGTCATCCGATGGTCAAGTTCGAGTTTGTTTTGATTCAATGGGATTAGTGAATGTGAGTGGATAAGTGAAATTTTGAAATTGTATGTTTTTTTAATTTTCTTTTAAAAGAATGTTGTTCATGAATATCTACACATATTTACTTACTTAATTACTTACTTACTTACTTACTTATTTACTTACTTACTTACCTACCTACTAATGCACTTACTTACTTACTTACTTACTTACCTACTTACTAATGCACTTACTTACTTACTTACCTACTTACTTACTTACTTACTTACTTACTTGTTACCCCCAGTGGATCATAGGGTGCCGACCAGTATTCTCCAACCTACTCTGTCCTGTGCCTTCCTTTCCAGTTCTATTCAACTAATGTTCATTCTTCTTACATCTTTCTCAAATTTCTCGGCCTTCCTCTGTTCCTTTTACGTTAAAAGGTTCCGAGTGAGAGCTTGTCTTGTGAGGCAGTTGGCTGCTTTTCGCAGTGTGTTCCTATCTCCTTCCACCACTTCTTCCCGATTTCCCCTTCAGTGAAATCTGGTTTGTTCTCTACCACAGTAAGTTGTTTCTATTGGTGTCTGGTCAATGGATCCTCAATATTTTTCGTGAACAACTTTTAATGAATACTTGTATCTTCTGGAGGATAGCTTTGTTATCTTTCCAATTTTCAGCCTCATACAGTAGAACTGTTTGGATATTTGTATCGGAAATTCTGATTTTTGAGTTTCGTTTGATAGATCTTTTGAATTTCAGATGTTGTTCGATTGTAGAAATGCTGCCTTTGCCATGCCGATCCGCACCTTTACATCTGCATTATATCCACCTAGCTCATCAATGATACTGCCCAGATATGTAACTGTTTTTACCGATAACAATTAACTCTAACTTGTGGTTCATGTGTACGGATAGTTTATTTAGAAATACATTTGAATCTTATCATCATTTTTTCCAAGTTAGAAATACATTTAAAAATACCTGAAATAATGAATCAATCAATGTTTTAGACAACCACTAGAAACTTTCAAATACTGAACCACCATATTGTCATTGAATGGGACTCGTTATTGGCAGGGAATCCACAAACCCGCAAATATGAATCGAATTCAAGAACCAATTAGTCTCGCGTGTGAACATTTGACCTCTGGACCATTGAACCGGCATCCAGTCATGTCATCAATCCCATCATCCATTATATTCGTTGGTCAACTTCCTCAGACCTCACACTCGACACGACTGAACTCCCCTGGTTATGGCTTGTCATTAGAACTCCGAAAACTTCTTCAGGAAATCAGTCATTAATGAGCAAGTGATCGTTTTCATTAGAGAGTTGTAAAGATTGCTGAGTTTCTTTGAAAATATAAATCGTTCTTGACATGTTTAATTAACGATTTTCGTCATTTCATAATGATAATAACAGTACAATTGTTATTTATGAATGAATTTGGAACAAAGAACTGGACTTCCGTTTCTTTTAAGTATGGGATTCATCAATAGTGTACATCCACGACCCCAGATCAGCAGCTTAAACAACCGCGCACGAGACTGAATGTGCTGGTTTCGATTCCTTCGTGCGTAGGTCGTAGATGCGCACCGCCGATACTGAAAATCACAATGAGTGCGCACTAATGACTAGCTCCATGAGGAAGTTTCTCTAGTAAGTCTCTCTAGTAAGATGTCGTGACCAG
>CALYCR020001397.1:0-10041 GCA_944470395.2 Schistosoma turkestanicum
AAGATGTCATTGTAAATGTTCTGTGATTATTAAAATTAATAACAATTCAAATGTTTTAGCATATTAGAGTTATATCAAGTAGTCGCGTATCTACGATGTCTATGCAATTTTACTTAGGATTAGTTAGTTGTATATAAAACCACATCTAGTTGTCGATGTTAACACAAGAATTCATACTAAATAACTTTCGTGTCATATTCAAGAACATAGACTGAACAAAAAATGATTAGCTTAAGGGGAGAGATACTGTTATATTCCATCCATGAAGAAGAAATTACTTCATCTACAGTAGGCATTGCATTGATATTATCCAAAGATACATAAAAAACACCTATCCAATGGGAATCCAATGTGCCCAGTTCAAGTATATCAAATGACGTGGTCACGCGCATGCGTAACACATTGATCGAACGATTACATCAAATACGGTTGCATTTATCAATTTACATGTTTGTGTGGACACACATACATAGGGAGGAGCAATCGGACAATGTAATTAAAGGGTTATGAAACATGTACTTTAGTGTCTTCGAAATCAGTTAACTTCAGATGAGCCGATAAAAGTGGAAAATAGAAAACCATGTTCATTGATTGCAAAACACAACTGAAACGGAGCATTAAGACAAACTTTAGTACATTGTATAGAAATGTTCAAGGACGAATTCTGAGGGTTATGGAAGCCGTGGCTATTCGTAAATTAAAACTCCTCTTATGTGTACAGAAACAATTTGTTATAACCTTGAATTTACCCTGGTTATCTTTAAGCCATCATATAGCCTAGGGTGATGTGACAATTGCCTATTCTTTCTCTTGCCTTCATTTACAATTATCACCTTATGTCTATTTGAACTTTTATTTAATTGACCTTTTATCAATCTTCATATATGTGTGACCAGATTGTTCAAATTGTATAGCGCAAATACATCCGTTTGTCCAATCAACTACGTCTTCTCATTGTTCCATCAAAATTCAATCAAAAAGGGACTAACTGCTTTTAAATAATCATTTCATCTGCTTATTCATGATATTTAATTGTATTAAGATATATATATTCTATGAAGTGACTAGCTTCGTGAGGAAATTCTCAGTGTTCTAGTTAGAAGACGTGACCAGTGGAGTCTAACCCTGTTGAGTGTAGGCAGTAACTACCAAAGACAAATGGGTGAGGTCGAGCGAAATCCCTAGATCAATCAGAGTTAGACAATAATACCATAGGATCCCAGCCCAGTAGTTCAGAGGTTAGACGTTCGCTCGCATGACCGAAGGTCCCGGGTTATAATCCTGCGAGATGCAGGAGTCGTGGATGCGCGATGCTGATCACTCCTAAACCGGGACGAAATGGCCGTCCAGTGCTTTGAAGTTTCTAATGGTTGTTTAACAGTGATTGATAAATTCAATGACTATGATTAAAAATTTCATTTTACAATGAGATTTCTAAAATTATCTTTTTTCGGTTTAAAATCGATTCACTGTTATACCAACTTTACAATCGATATTTTCCAACTACCCGCTAAATTTGAATTTATATATAGCGCTGATTTTTGTTTGTTTTTTTTGATTAAAAAATTCAATCTTTAACATTGACATTACTTCCTTTGATTTTTTTTTTACAATAATCCTAAACTCTGATATGCAGTAAGCTGTTGTTTGTTTGCGTTTTACGATTTCGTGTACAATAGTACGGATAAAAATACATCATAACGTATTCTGTCATAAAAAAAAGTTAACTGTACTCACTGACAAAATGTCAAAATTATCCAAAATATAAAAATGATATTATCTTAGGAATATACATAGTATCAATTAAATGTCAGTCAATAAGCATATATATATATATAGAATGATAGAATAATTCTTCTCGTACTATATATCAAATACCTGTTGGTGTTTGAAATTTCCACACATCGATTGATCATTGGAAAAAAAAACGGATGTTATGATTGGATTTTGATTTGTAAGTTAAAACAAAGTGCTGTTTTGAGTAGAATTCAGTTATTGATCGATTGACGGTTTGAATGCGATTCAACAATCTGCACAACTTTATAGCTTATTAGAGTGACTAGCTTCTGGAGAAAAATTCTCTCAGTTCTAGTTAGAGGTCGTAGCTAGTGAAGTTCAACTCATTGAAAACATTGGATGAGTTAGTTTAGTGTTTTCACAACCCTATGATACGAATATTATTTGCTAACTAGTGACTAGTTTTGTGGGGGAAGTCTAGGAATTGTAGTGAGAAGCCATGACCAGTTGAGTTCAAAAGTAATGGGTATGAAGCAGCTACTCACCGAAGGCGATGAACGAAGTAGCTTAATATTGTTGACTGAACAAAGTTAGGTATTAATACTGTTGGACTCCAATTTAGCGGTCAAAATGCTAGGCGTTCGCGCTGGGTTAAACTTTGAGTTGAAGGGTCACAGTTGTGCGCTGCAGATGAGTCTTATCCAGTGACGAAATGGCTATCGAACGCACATAGGTTTGGTATGGTACTCTGAAGCTGGTCAATTCACGATCGCAATAAAACTCAACAACTTCCATAGCCCAACAATGGCAATCATAAATTAATAACTGGTAAGGCAACTTTGGTAGACCAGTATTAAAAACATGGAAATATTAGACGGCCATTAGCATAGTCGGATGCCAGCTCAATAGCCTAGAGGTTAAGCGTTCGAGAGCGAGATCGAAGTTTCTGTATTCGATTCCCTCTAGCAGAATTAGTGAATGCGCACTTCTGATCAGTCCCAAACTGGGACGAAATGGCCGTCCAGTTCATTAAATTTTCTAATAGTAGTTTAACATTGATCGGTTCTTGATTTTCATGAAAAACAACGTGTATTTTTTTGAAAAGATTACAAGTGATCTGTTTATACAAAACAGTGGTTCCCTTTGATAAATTTGAACAGAGAAATGAGAAGACATATTTTGTGAGATAGTACCATTTCGTGCTTTCTCGTCAGTCACATACAAGCAACATGTTATTTGTGTAAATACAGTTTTGAAGATCAGGTCAAAATTTCTTATTTAGCATGACATTCACTCACTAGAACCATGGTAAACAAAGGTCAACATACAGTTGTTTTTGAACACATAAAGTTGGACTTTTCCGACCAATCAAAATAGCTTCGAGTAGTTTCAGTGTGTTTTGATTACATGTCACAACTCTAAAAGCTGATTTTGGGTCAATTCGATGACCACTCATCATTAGATGTTTTGCAATGGACGAGGCTGGGTTTCTTGATCGATTCTGAGATGACGGGTTAGGTTGATGAATCATGGATTTGATTAACCATTTCGGAATATATCCCCCTATCCTGTCTTCCAATCGGCGATCTGTCCTCCCTAAGTATTTACAAATAAAGAAAATAATTTACTTATTTGATTTGATTTAATTTAATTCACACAACTACTACTTACTTTTGGTTGATCAGGTTAATATGGAAATCCAGCGTCCGATTAATAAATTCAGTTTAAGCAAACATATCATGGCATACAAGATAACTTAGTTACTTACTTACTCTTGTTACTTCTAATCAAGCTCAGGTCTCCACCCACCATTCTTTGTCCTACGTGTTCTTCTCCAGGTTTACTCAGTTGCTGAACATTCTTTGCATGTCTTTCTCCAACTTTTGACGTGATATGTTCTTTTGTCTTCAACTTTTCCTTTGGCCTTGAGGATTGCAAATGAGGGTCGCCAGGATAAGGAGGATAGTTGAAAGTAACCTATCTTGACTGACACACTTGGATCGAGTCTGTGAACTGTACTGCATGTACCATTTTGAAGTCTATTTCAATATAAGCATCCTATATGATATTGGCTATCTTTGGAGGCATACCATAGTGTCGGAGAAGCCTCCATGCTGTCGAATGCTTTTTCGTAGTCAACGAAGTTATCAAAAGATAACTAATAAAATTAATATGTTACGTGAATTGTTGGATTTTGAAATAATCCAAAAAAGCAATGGTTATTTTAGGAGCTGTAATAAAAGTACTAATATAACTGTAACATCATGCTGCATTTCAACTAAACTTTTTATTATTTCCGTTGTCGGAAGTTTTCATGAGAATTTAACAATGAAATATAACTTGATGCTTATCCATTCAAACTGTTGGCATGGTTCTGTTCTACGTAATTTCAAGAAAGATATGCTTAAAATCTGAATAATTCACACATAAAATTCAAGTTAACTATTATATTACTGGATTTCTAGACAAGTCAACATTATACGTCCAAGAATTCACCAGGAATCGAAATCTGGAAGAACTAGCTAATCGTCATAAGACCGTTTATGAAATTGATGTACCTGAAACTATTAGGAGTTCACCTATATCGGTAAACGAGAACAAAGACAAATAATCCTGTGACACAATAGGCTATACTAATCCGAGCGTCCTAAGGCCAAACTAAGTAGAGGAAGAAGTCTCGGTATGTAGTAGAAAGTGTATTCTACAAACACCCAGAAAATTGAGGTTCACTAGCACACAAATCGAGCTTATTTATACACGATAGGAACGTCCTTGGGAGAGCCACAAAAATAGCATACTAAAATAACATAACAACCAATGACAGTCAAGGATATTCCTGGTGGGAACTCTGATCTCGAGGTCAACTGATAAGCCTATGCGGGAAAACACAAAATTCAAAATTAGGACCTTTATCAAGAGAGTTCCGGTGATCTAACCACCTCGACAGAAATGAACTGACTTCAGCTGTTTTTACATGAAAGATAATAAGAAGAGTCGAATATGGTTGTCTGCCAGTAAAATATACAGTTTTAAATATTTTCACTCATTAAAAAAGGCTTTAAACGTTAAACAATTATTATTAATTAACATTTTTTCCCGGGGATACATTTTTCTCTTTTGTGAAATTGAACACAAATGGTTTTTGAATTTTTTTCGTGTTTACCAAGTTCACACAACAATTAAATCTACTTCCTGAATTGTTAATTTATTCACATTATATAAAGGTCAACCTTTTTGAATTAAATTTTTGGCAAATAAACATTGTTATTATGATTTTCAATTGTATTCTTTACTTATCCTTTATACCATCAATTGAATGTTCGTTCACACGTAAAATTACCAATGGTTTTTGAAAACGGGGCTTACATTCAAAATTCAATGTTTGGCCAAAAAATTTGTTTCTTTGAACTAAACAGGCAATTGTGAATAGACACTGTACTGTACTAACCAAAAACAATTATGATCATGTTTTGTAAAACTTTCACAGTTATTATCAATGGTAATAATTACGATCGTTTGATAAAATAATTGAAAACCTGGAAGCCCATTACTATAAGATTCATTTTTTTGAAGGCTCTGTTTGTGAAAATCCCTACATGCATACATTCGTAATTTGTCCTGCTTGATTCCTTCACCAGTACATTTCGTCGATCCGTTCGATTCCATTTTGAGATAGTGATATATGTATTTTATTATAGTTTCTATTTCTTTTGCCTTCACTGAGTTTCTATGTTTCTTTCTGAACTGCATTTATTTTGTTGAAGCTGATACTTAGTCATGGCGACAGCCATATTGATTTCTCCCTCTTTTGATTGTGTTTTTTGCTCTGAGTGGAATTGTGCCTTTTGATTGAGAACTGAAGCACTCTTTCAGAATAAGTAGCACTGTGTGTTATAAAGCAACCAAATCTAATCTTTCGAACGAATCTGATCTATCCAGAAAGGATAGAATATCATTTATTTGTTGCTATTGATTTGAATAATTGAACAATTGTTCGTGGAATAGTTGAGTGGTAATATTTGTTTAGATAATTATGTAAATTTATATTTGTGACGAATATTAGAACCATCATTTACCCAAATCACCTGTTTTGTTTTTAACTGGATAAGACGCGTATCTAAACCACCTAGGCAGTTATTCCTCAATCCAAACCTCAGTTCGGATATTACATATACTACGTAAAGAAAAAACGTGGTCCAGTACTTCCAGGTATTCAATGATGGTTCCATTTAGATTGTTTGATGATTTCAATGAAATTTTAACCATTCCCACAACCCTAAACTGACAATAGTGATGTTATCAATATGAGGAGATTATTAAACGGATGGAAACCTGAATTCGCCAGACAATTATTTTGTCATAAGTTGAGACTTTATTTTAAACATATGACTTTTTTCCTGTCACTTGAACAACTAACCTTCAGACTATGTAGGCAAAGTCTAGTGATTGACATATTTCAGTATAATGTTTTTTACACTGAAAACCAACCTGTCTAATTTTGTTTATTTCGCGACAAAATTATACAAAACGTGTGAATATATATATATATATATATATATATATATATATACGGCGTGCCTAAGAAGTAAATCAACATTGTAAAGAACCCTTATGATGGATTAAAATGCAAAATCGTGCATGGAGGACAGCTGACAGACTGATTTGAAGTAAAGACTGGTATCAGAAAAGGTTGAGTACTTCCACCCGTTCTGCTTTTGGTGATCGACTAGACTGTGAAGATGTCAACGTCTGGAGGGAAGCAAGGTATACAGTGGACAGCCAGAATGCAACTGGATGATCTAGACTTTTCAAATGATTTGGCTCTTCTATTCTTCGACATTCAGCAACAAATGTAGAATAAAATGGCCAATGTAAAAGCAGCGGCCTTTGCAGCAGTAGGTTTCAACACACACAAGGGGAAAATGAAGAACCTCTGATGCAACACAACATACACCAACCAAATCATACTTGACGGAGAAGTATTAGATGTTGTAGAAACCTTTACATGTCTCGACAGTATCTTTGGTGAGCGAGGTTGGTTCTGATGCAAATTTGAAGGCGCGGATCGGCAAAGCAAGGGCTGCATTTCTACAAATGAACAGCATCTGCAACTCAAAACAACTATCAACAAACACTAAAATCAGAAATTTTAATACAAACGTCAAGACAGTTCTATTGTATGGATTCAAAAATTGAAGAACAATAAAAGCCAACATCCAAAATAAACAAGTGTTTATTAACAGTTGTCGATGCAAAATAATTCGAATCCGTTGGCCAGGCACCATCAGCAAAAACCTACTGTGGGAGAGAACAAACCAGATTCCAGTGGAGGAAGAAATCAGAAAGAAGCGCTTGAGATGGATAGGGCACACACTGAGGAAAGCACCCAAACTGTGTCACAAGACAAGCCCTCTCTTGGAACGCACAAGGTCAACCAGAAATGAGAGGCCAAGAAACAAATTACTTGAGAAATGGAGACAGACGTGAAAAGAATGAGCGACAATTGAACAGAACCAGGAAAGGAAGGTTGAGGGCAGAGCAGGTTGGAGAATACTGACCATCGGCCTATGCTCCCTTACGGAGGTCACAGGCAAAAGTAAGTAATTAAGTAATACAATTATAGATCGTTGAAAGTTCACTAAATACATACTATATTTTTTTGATTATCAAAACTTCAAAACTTCCTTTTTTCCTCTTCTATCAGAAATCTGAGATATCTATATCTGCTAAATTCAGTTGATAGCTTACAATGTAAATTTTTGACCAAGAAACAATTAATACAAAAAATACAAACTTTAACTTTACTTAAATCGGTGAAAAAAAGTACTCATTCACACTACAATGATTATTGTTAAAGTAGCTTAACTGTTAACAAATCTACACACACATTCTGTATACATGTGTACATATTCAAATTTTCTGCCAAAATGAAAAAAAATATAATCCCCAATAGAACAGAGATTATAAATGTACAAACGTAAAGTTAACTTCGGTGAATCAATCGTATTCTCTAATATGAAAGTTGTAATTTAGTCAAATAATGTAAAAAATTTTCTTTAATCTTTTAATTCGGTTAATAACGGCTGACATTAAACCGACCGACTGTGGTTTTGTGTTTTTTTGTGTACTTCTTAAGATACATTTTAAATATTATATGACCATAAATATTCAAGAATCAATGATCGGTTTAATAGTTTTTGTTTTAAAAAAATGTATGTATATATATATGCTCAATTGGTCCATGACCAAAAACATTTTTTTTCCCAAATAATTTGATTGGTTGTTATAAATCATACCTATCTGAGATCTGATTGGTTAATTTTTTTCGCGGGAAATTCAGTTTTGAATGGGTGGGCATTTATTATTATTATTATTACACTACATCACATCAACGTATACTAACTAAGTATTTAGGTTATAATAATTCAACATGTGGGAAAACGGTAATCAAAGGCTAGAAATCGATCGATATTATTGATAAGTAGAACATGAGGTGGAATATCAGATGTGAAATCATTCGAACGACAATTTTTTTAAAAAAAAACTAGTGTCATTTACTGTTGATTGCGTTTGTACGATAAAAAGCTGATCTAACCATTGAACCAATCATCGATGAATTCAAAGCTTACTGAAATATACAGATAATCTATAAATTGGATTAATTTTATAGAGATATGTATTTATGGTCATTCCGTATATGAATGAATATTAGTTTGTTGATTATCAGATGTGATAGTGATCAAAATATAACCTGTTACACTTCATTTACACTGTTAACCAAGCTGTGAATCAGCTGTGTGTGTTAAGATTGTTTTCTATCTTAGTAGCATGTTGACACATAACGCATTTAACATGGGCTTCAGCATCTTCGTCTAAGTTTTTATTCATGTCATTTAATTGGTCCGGATTTTTGGGAGTAATGTCCTCCTCTTCTTGAGGGACTGGAGTAACATTCTCTAGTCAACGTTTATTAGACAGTTGTCATGACGTTGGCTATGTGAATGGTCTTTAGCAGGCAACTAAGTGATAATTGTTCAAGTTTTCATTATTCATTTTACGGATACCATCTAAAATTAAGACATCAAGGTAGCATTCTGTTGATTTGGTTTGATCCACACTGTAAGTTATAATCTCCATTCTGTCTATTCTCATAGCACTGAATTCTGAGCTTTTCTCATTAATTCCTACATCTTATTCGTCAAACAAATGATATGATTTATTCGAGAGATTAGTCGCGTGGATATAGAGACTTCCAAAATGATGAGCATACATGCAGCAGTATGTATGTATGGAGCTAAGCTTGATCCAGCTCCCGACAAATTGGCCGTATAAAATTTTTACACTTGCCTCCAATCACTTCTACAGCATACAAACTTCACATTCGATTTTTGATTCTGATAGAATTGCGAATCATGAATGGTGAAATGGCAAAACGTTACTAACTCGAATTATCGTACTGTATTCTTGAGTGCTCGAGTGCTACTAGAATCAGCATACTAATCGTATATGAACTTGAGTTAACGGTAACAATAGCTTATTGTTATTAAAATGCTCGTCAGTGCATAAATTGTTAACTTTCAAATAAAGATTGAACTTTTAATAACCACTCAGATCAAGCTGAGAACTGTCAATATTACTGGACGAAAAGTTTGATCAGTGCTGCGTTAGAGGCGTGAAACGATTTCTTTTAGTGCTTGGGTGTTAAAAACTCCGCCTTCAACTCTTCTGGAGCTACTGCCGGTCCGAAGCCCGGATAGTGGAAGAGAGGGATGTGCATGGTGTTAGCAAACTCATAAAGTAGAAAACTAACTCGCTTAAAAGTACGCTGGCTAACAACGCTTTGGGGTTGATGAGAATACTAACTTTAAACGACTGTAAATTTAATCGTATTTATTATCAACCATCAAAACTATAATTCAATGCTCAAAAAAAGGCCTAGATTTGACATCCTACATCTAGAAACAATAAGATAACTTTTGGATTAAATTCACTTCATATCCTTAAATATATGTTTTTCATTTAATCAGTTTGTAAGTGTTATACTCGTCTCTAGGTATGCTCAAAACTATTATGGGTTCACCTTAGTCGAATAACGAGAACAAAACAGAAACCAGCGTTCATGTAGGCTACTGTTATTGTTATACCAGCAAGAATTCTTGATATAGCGTACAAAGTGTATTCTACAAACACGCAGCCAGTACACAATGGATCCAAGTATACAAATCGCGCTTATTTATACGCCATAGAGACGTCCTTGGGAGAGTCACAAAATAGAACACTAAAATGACACAGTATCCAATCACG